>APFE030010218.1:0-10803 GCA_000404065.3 Pinus taeda
TGCCCCCACTTGTTCCTGCACACCCTATAATGCTCGAATAAGCCATCTTGACTTCCTAGATACACTAGAATGTAATAAGGTCTCTATTTTTTTACTAGAACCTTGTTGATCTGACTATGATTTCTTTTTCAATTTTAGAGCAGAATCTAGAACAACAAGCTTTTTGTGTTCATTAATCACTATAAGATGTTTCTATGATTTTGAGGACCATTCATCCTCATCAAACTTCATATCCTTGCTCACCATTATGTACATTTGAACTTGAATTTAGATTCAGTAAGCCTCATATGTATTACTCTGTTAGTCCTTTTCTTATCACGACTATGAATATAAATTGGAGAAACAAAAAGATATGGTAATGTAATACTTGTGGCTTCTCACTACTAAAATATTTCTTTGGTGTTTTGTCCTTCAAGATCCTATGAGGACATTGGTTCAAGATATATACAACTATGTTGTAAGCTTTGTCTTAAAGACTGATGGGTAAATCCACGTCATGGATCATGGTTTTATCTATCTCAATGATGTATTTGTTACTCTACAACCCCATTCCTAGCACCCTCTTGATTCTTGTGTTCTTGCAAAAGGTATCAATATCCTTGGAGGTGTTCTCTCCCCTAAAATTAAAGAATTTTTATCTTTTTCCCCATTTGATTTCCAACCAATGCTTTGAACTCTTTAAACTTACCAGATACTTCATATTTAGTCTTCATAAAATAAATCTTGGTTTTGTGAGAGGAATCATCAATAAAAGAAACATAATATAGCTTATCTATGAATGAATAGGAAGGCATAGGCCCACAAACATATGATTGCATTAACTTGAGAATATTTCTTGATTTTTCCGCACTAGATATCTTTGAATGCTCATTGAGTGCATGCCCTATACACTCTTCAATATTCTCTACCTTGAAGTTTGGCAATCCATACACCATATCTGTCAAGAGTGGAAGAGCTCCATGGTTCAAGTGACCAAAGTGCTTGTACCATAACTTGCATAGATTTCCACTATCATGCACTAGAGTATCATCCTTTGTAGTATTGACAAGAAGCTTGTAAAGGCCTCCTTCCAACACACATTTAGCTAAGAACCAAGGAAATTCATGGTTGCAATATCTAATAATGCACTTCTGATCATTGAGCTCAACTATATGCTTCTTATTTGTGATAGATGAGATAGAAAGAATGTTCTTCATTAATTCTAGTACATAAAAAACATATTTGCAATCAAGATTATCCCTTGATGGCATCCTAAAAGAGATGGTTCCAATTTTAATCATATGATATGTAGTATTATCACCTACTCCACTTGTATACCCACATATTGTTCTAGAATCTTTCTGAATTTATTTTATTGGTCACGTGCTAAAATGCTCCATTATCCACATACAAACAAGACTAGAACGGGTATTGGTAGAGAGGAAAATCAATTTAAGGATGAACAAACAGACTCCATTGATATGGCTTCATCTACGAACAAGACAGGGGAAAAGATAGCTATTAAGTCTAGAGGTTTAGGGTCACCATTCAAATGTATTAGGTTGAGTTTAGCCCAACAGATGAATACAAAGAGGGATGAAGAGATGCATGCTTCCAAGCGACATATGTAGCTCAAAAAAAGGAGGTACATGGCTGCTCTTTGGAATGACATTTTGGAATTGCAAAACAATCTTTTGAAAAGCTAGCAACAAGTTGCAAGGTGATCATACTTGTATTAATGATGATACGCAGATTCAAAACCCTCTGAGTGGGTGTAGATGATACCAAGTGTAAGTCCTAAATTATTTTGATGCCACAGAATTTCCCCTCATAGTGTCATTTCTCAACCAAAGAATAGTTTTCAACAACTTTCTAAAAAAACATATCATAAAATAAAATAAATGATTGAATCTTCCCAACTTTAACTCATGTTACCTTCATACCTTACTATTGATTTCATGCAAGGCTTAAAAGTTTGGCATCTCTATTCAATTGATGCAAATTTAGGCTTTTTTAGCCTTTTTTCTCACCCTTTTATGTTTAAAAAAAAACATATGCAGGGTATCCAGGTGTCCCCCTTTTCGAGAGGGTGCACCCACAAACCCAACTTTTTGGGAAGTGTCGTTGCACACCAGCAAAACATTGGACTATGCATTTCATGTATTTTTTGCAAAAGAGAGGACGCAAGGAAATGTTGTGCTAGATGGCCCTATAGCCTATGGTCCTGAGGATGCAAGGAGAATGTCCCCAACCTTGGGAGTATGTCCATGTGTAACACTGGATATTTCCACAGAAGGCTAATAGCGAAGACTTGGGGAGCTATACTCTATGTCATAACTACTTTCATCTGCCCCTAATTGTTAATGTGTGATGAAGGATAAGACCTTTCTATGAATTTGGGAGGTTATAAATTTTTAAACTGAACTTGAAACCATGCCCAAAAAGTCTTAGCAGATGGCCATGTGTGCTTTGGTTTAACCACTTGACCCATTGTTCAATAAATTAAGATAAGTTTGGTATTGAATACAGCAATTTAAACTCCACTATTTCAGTTTTTGTTTTAAGCCTAAGTTATTTGAAATTTGACAGATTCCTGCGTTTTCGTCAATAAATGCATCAAATACTACTGCAACTAACAAAGAGTAAAATCTTTATGGTAAAAACTGAATTTGGATTCAAAAGAATTATAGAATAAACCGAATTTGTCTTTAACAAGCAAAGCTAGTTCTTGCTGAAAATGATTCAATTCCCCTCAGCTAAGAGGCCATGTTACCATGTGAAAAAGTAACCTTACATATTGTTGCATATCTGGTTGGTTAAATACATTGTGACATACTCTAAATGTGTACATGCTTATTGTCTAACACAATTCCTCACTCTAAATAGAGGCAGAGTCTTTTTTTATGTGATACTAATCTTCTACAACATAACTACTATGACTCCCATGACTTAACTTATTTCACCTTCAGATTGAGTGTAATCTCTCTTACTTGGACATCATTAAAATAACACTTATATCCAAGGTGATTCCTTAGGATACCCCGAAAGAGTGATCTCCCAATCCAAAGTTAGAGGGAATCTTGCTGAGGTGATAGTGGAAAGATCTATGATTTTCCCAAAGTTGGCACCCCGTGAGCTTTGCACTACTTCTTAGAGCCATAGAGTGGGAACTAATACGCTACTTCGTAGAGCAGCTAAGTGGGAACTCATCCTCTTCATATGTAACCATAGAGAGGGAAGTGGAACTACTCACTGCAGATTGCAAATAAAGAAGTGGGAAGTTGAATTCAATCACTAAGGATGGGATGAATCAAGATAGATTACATGAATCACACTAGCCTTATTAGAATCTTAGAAAGGTTGAACTCATTCAATAGACATAAGGATGGAACAAAACCATAGAGATTGGAACCAGTTCACTAGCCTTCATAGAGCCATAGTGTGTGGTTTCACTATAGAATGTAGTACAAACAGATAAGATGAGAATGCATGCATAGAATCTGGTAAAGCAAGAAAATCATAGAATCATAGATAAAGAGGAAAGGTTTCTGTCTAATCCCCGATCAAAGGGAGCCACCATATAGAGTAGAAGGTTTGAATTAGGAGGTTTGGAATTGGAAGGGAAGGGATGGTACTGAGTACTAGGTACTATATGGTACTATATATCACTCTATGTGAATTATATGCATCCTAATCTAATATTTATTTTGAATGGTACTAGGTATAGTACCAGATATAGTGCCATGCACAAAAAAAAATAATTGGAAGGGAAGAGATCAAGCGATCTAATAACGAAGTAAAAGTTGGCAATACTACTTCAAGCAAGTAGGAGAATGGTCTTAATGGCCCCAACACCCATTGCAAGTAAAAGAAGATGTGGTCAAAGGTTAAATTCTTGGTTTCAACGCCCTAGCTCAAAGGAGCACACATGGCAATAATGTATGATCTTAAGGAAGAATGATAGTCAACCTTGAGAAGCAGTCCACCAAAATTGAGGTTTTCAATTGCTATATTTGGACATTCTTGAGGATCACTGCAAGGAGATGAGAACATGTGTTATACACACCCTATTGACAAAGTAAAAAATCCTAGTTTAAAGGAAGTACTCCTCATAAAGCTAATATTGGAGCAAGAAGAAAGGAACAATCTCAATATTTTGATATGGGAGACAATTAAGAAGGTAGTGAATTGGAAACCAAACTTATTAATCTAAATACTCAAATGATCCATATGTCTCTAAACATGTTGCAGCAGACCATAAGCATGGCAAGGTCAAACAATAACATAACCTCATGGATGAAGTTTGAGACTTGAGTTCTAAATAAGAAGAATCTAAATGAGAAGAGAAGAAAAAGTGGGAAAAGGGGAACACTATACAAGTCCAAACACCCATCAGAGAGAAAGCGAAGAGTGACTTCAAGCCTTGTGTAGTTGAGATTTTCACCGCTAAATTCAATCAATGGTTACAACAACTCGATGTTTGTTTAAGTATGCATGCAATTAGTGAAGAGAAAAGAATCTATTTCACTTGGTTGAATTTAGAAGGCCATGCATTAGCCTAGTGGCAAAGGTATGTTACCACTTGAATAGTTGAGCAGGAACCACTAGTAAATCAATGGGAAAAATTAAAGAATCTCATTATGTAGCAGTTCTATCCCAGTGGACATGAGTAAGAAAAAAAAGATAAAATGGAATCTCTTTCAACAAAGACAAGGAAAAGCCATGCAAGGTTCCACCATTGAGTTTCAAAAATGGGCCATTCAATTGATTATATCTCCCAATAAGAATATTTTTTAAAGCCAATATTTGGGAGGACTACATAGTGATATCCAAAGACAACCGATGTTTTGAAAACCAAAGTCCATTGATGAAGCCAGTGTACAAGCAATTGGAGTTTTGATATCAGTGTCCCCTAGTAACCAAACTAAGTTAATGGGACTGGAATATCTCTGTAGACTTCAAAGGGAAAAGAAAAGAAAATAAACAAGCAAGCCCAAATGATGCCCAAAAAGAAAGTTGTAGAGAACTCTTCAAGTCTAAATGAAACCTAGAAAGATAGCCATAGAGATTTCCAAACGGTTAAGGGGACGAAGAACAAAAAGTTCCAAAATCCAACTCCTGAGGACAAATAATCTTGTAAATCTATGATGTGTATTGTGACCTTGAGTTTTTTATGATCTAGGGGTTCTCAGAGCACAGAGGGATATTGTACTTATGTCAAAGAACCTAAAGAAAAGAGGTATTTTAGTGACCAACTGCTTGTTGCATCTTGTGTTTAAATGGGGCCGAAGATGTAGATCATCTATTGTTGCATTGAAACTACTCAAGAAAGGTTTTTTTTTAAATGTTTAAATCCTTGGGAAGAAAATGGGTTATGCCTCCCTTTTTCATAATTATGGCCAATGGGATGTCAAAGTCTGGTGGAATATGGCCCCACATTTTGTATGGGCTATTTGGAAGGAAATAAATCGAACAATGGGACAAGAAAATGGAGGAAAACACTTTGGCGAGAAGGAACAATATTCTAATAAATGAAAATGTGAGCATCATGTCGGAAAAGGATAAGGATGATAAACCTTAAAGCCTTAAGGGTGTTGTGTTTCCATATCCTTCCAACTACCTTAAGAGAATTCAGGGGATGGGTTATGGATAAAGCATTAGACCCCGTCATCCAAAACATTCAATTGGGAATAGGAGAAATTCACCCCCTACTATTAAGAATTATTCCCATACTATAATGACTACTCACTATGAACTTGGCATAGAGGAGTAGAGCTTTGGCTTGAGGTTGATGGTCATGGTTAGCGAGGCGCTATGTGCTTTCATGGTTGATTTCTCAAGTAATTGCTCTTGTGATCATCCTAGTTGTTGAATATTTATTTACTTTGATGGTTCCTCTCTCTTGTATTGGTTAGGTGTCCTCATAGTCTATCAAGACTAAATTTGGAAGACTTAGTTGATTGATGCCCTAGTTTGATACCTCACCCTTATAAAACCCTAATCTATGATAACCATTTTATTGTGCTTGGAGTTGTGCTTGCTAGACTTCACTCTCCTTCCTTGAGTAACCTCAAACCCTATCCCTAGGGTTTCTTTGACTCCATTTTCCCTAACCATGGATTAGAGTGAGGCACTAGTCTTACCATAAATTTGATCCTTTTCGCAAAACCAAAGTCTCATCCTAGGTAACGATTTATCTAGGGTTTTACCCTAAGCCATATAAAAACCTTTAAATACTATAAAACCCTAAAATACTGAAATCTAGACCTACTTGACATAGGCACCTTACCTCCTTGTTTTTCCTTAGCTAGTAGGATTAAGACATTTACTCTTTTTATAGGGTTGTATCAACTTTACTATCAAGGTTTGACTGAGTTTGAGAAAGTTTCAACTATTAAAACAAATCTTTTTCTCCCTAAGTATTCTCCTTGTATCTAGGACTCATTTTGATGGTTGATTTCCTTAATTTGAAGGTAGGAACTTGTTGTTGTTCCTAACAGTGGCATCTAATAAAAATTAGCTATCGCAGAAAAGTTAGCTATCCGAGATAGTTATAGTTGTACCTGAGAACAATTAGCTATGGGAGATTCAAAGCTTGTTTGAATTGTTGTCTTTACATAGGAGAACCAATAATGATCAAGACTTTGCCCTTCCTGGCCCTAAGGTGAAGCTTATCAGCCCAAAGGTTGGCTGCATTTATTAGATTTCGATTTAGGGTCTTTATTTTGTATGTGTTGGCAATGCATTTAGTTATCTTGTTGTTATGATAAATTCTGCATGAGCTTTGGGATGATTTTATGTAATGTTGAGTGAATTTCAAAGATGTTTGGAATTCCATTCTTAGGATATGATGAATTTTTAAAGACCCAAATTTTATTATATCAGGATTGGTTTTTACAGTCTATGATAGATTCAATCTGTTGTTGTTGTAATGGTTGTAGATTGTTTACTATATAATTTGTTTTTTGAAATAAGTTTGTAAACCATCAGCATGTTTTTTCATTTTGGTGAAGCAAGGTTGTGAAGTGGAGCAATATGGAAAACTGGGGATGTTGAAGAGTGGAATGGGTCCAGTTATGGCATGATAGAACCTCGAGTCACTCAATATTTTCAGTCTCAGATAGTGAATGCTCAAAGGGACAATGAACACTCACAGACTCCATTTCCTTCAAATTTCGATGGACCAATGAGTCTATATGCTCTTCTGTTGGATAACAATAATTTTGAGGGCCTTGTTCGTAGTTTTAATCAGTCTGGCATGAAAATATTCAATGTTTTTAATGACCAAATCTATGGAAGAATGCCAGCTACTACAATTATGGCCATGTTCAATGCTTCTTCATTTGCAGGAAATCTTGGGCTCTGTGGGAGCCCATTTCCCAGGCCATGCATGCTTAACACAGTAGTGACCCCTTTTCCATGCCCTATTATTACAAGCTTGCAGATGGAGCAATCTTTTAGGCCATTTTTTAAGTGTAATGAAAGGCTAAATACAAGAAAGATAGTAGGAATTATTGCGGGATCCATTGCTGGGGTGATTTCCATGGTGTTCCTTATTAGCTTTTATGGCAAGGGTTATAGACAACAGAAGCCTAGGGATGAGGCTGAAAATGTTGCAGGTGATAAGATTTCCATAGAGGAGATTGGTTATGATATATATTATGTTAATACAGATTGTAAGAGCCTTCAACGTGAGGAGCAAAGGAGTCAAGTTCTTATGTTTTGTCATGGGGAATCTCAGATGTACACTTCGAAGGATCTGCTGCATGCATCTACTAAAATTATGGAGAGAGGCATGCTAGGGACTACTTATAAGGCTTTCATGGAGAACATAATGATTGCAACTATGAATATATTAAAGAATTCTAACAATATGACAAGGGATGAATTTGAGAGGCATATGGAGATGGTGGGTAAGCTTTGACACCAGAATATAGTTTATCTGAGAGCTTATTTCTAGGCCAAGGAGAAGCTTCTTGTCTATTATAATTATCCCAATGGAAGCAATTTTTCTCTCATCCACAGTATGTGCATGATTACTTCTAAACCCCTTCTCTTCAAGTGGTAAAAATAGAAGTAGATCATTTTTATTCTTTACAAAGTTTGTGTTTCTCATCCTGACAGCCACTCATGTCTTCCATGGGGTTTGAACATTGCTCTCATCTATTTGAATCCAATATCTTTACTATTTCTTGTAACCCATGTTGACAAGTTGCAATTGTGTTAATATACAAGCTTGGCATTGAATATACCAACCTACAAAGAGAGTCTTGATAAAAATAAGTATAGTCTTCCTCTGTGCTCAACCCCTAGATAATAACAAACTCAAGGTCACAATACACATCATAGATTTACCAGATTATTTTTCCTTGGGAGCTGGGTTTTGGACCTCTTTGTTCTCCGTCCACTTAACCATTTGGCAATATCTATGGATCTCTTTGTAGGTTTCAATAATACTTGAAGGGTTCTCTACGACTTTCTTTCTGGGCATCATTTGGGCTTGCTTTTCTTTTCCCTTGGAAGTCTACGAGAGATATTCCAATCCCATTAACTTAGTTTGGTTACTAGTGGACTAGGGGACACTGATATCAAAACTCCAATTTCTTGTACATCGACATCATCAATGGACTTTTGTTTTCAAAACATCAGTTGTCTTTGGATATTGCTATGTTGTCCTCCCAAATACTGACTTAAAAAATTATTGTTATTGGGAGATATAATCAATTGAATGGCCCATTTTTGAAAGTCAATGGTGGACTCTTGCATGGTTTGTCCTTGTCTCTATTGAAAGAGATTCAATTATATTTTCTTTCTTACTCATATCCAGTGGGATAGAACTGCCACATAATGAGATTCTTTAATGTTTCCCATTGATTTACTAGTGGTTCCTACTCAATTATTTGAGTGGTAACATAACTTTCCCACTAGGTTAATGCATGGAATTCTAAATTCAACCAAGTGAAAGAGATTATTTTCTCTTCACTAATTTCATGCACATTTAAATTAACATCGAGATGTTGTAACCATTGATTGAATTTAAGGGTGAAAATCTCAACTACATAGGGCTTGAAGTCAATCTTCATTTTCTCTCTGATGGGTGTTTGGACTTTCATAGTGTTCCCCATTTCCCACTTTTGCTTAGCTTCTCATTCAGATTCTTCTTCTTTATAACTCAAACTTCAGCCATGAGGTTATGTTATTGTTTGACCTTTCCATCCTTATGGTCTGCTGCAACATGTTTAGAGACATATGGATCATTTGAGTATTTAGATTAATAAGTTTGGTTTCCAATTCACTACCTTCTTAATTGTCTCCCATATCAAAATATTGAGATTGTTCCTTTCTTCTTGCTCCAATATTAGCTTTATGAGGAGTACTTCCTTTAAACTAGGATTTTTTACTTTGTCAATAGGGTGTGTATAACACATGTTCTCATCTCCTTGCAGTGATCCTCAAGAATGTCCAAATATAGCAATTGAAATCCTCAATTTATTTGGAGTGTTTCTCAAGGTTGACTATCGTTTTTCCTTAAGATCATACATTGTTTCCATGTGTGCTCCTTTGAGCTAGGGCACTCAAACCAAGCATTTAACCTTTGACCATGTTGTCTTTGTCTTGCAATGAGCATTGGGAAAATTAAGATCATTGTCATACTTTCTTGAGGTAGTATTACCAACTTTTACTTTGTTGTTAGATTGTTTTATCTCTCCCCTTCTAGTTCTTTCTTGTCTGTACCTGGAACTATACCTGGTACCACTCCAAATAAAGATTAGATTAGAATGCATATAATGCGTATAGAGTGAAATATATAGTACCATATAGTACCTGATACTTAGTACCATCCCCTCCCTTCCAATTCCAAACCTTCTAATTCAAACCTTGTGCTCTATATGGTGCCTCCCTTCAGTCGGAGATTAGAGACAAACCTTTCCTCTTTATCTATGAGTCTATTTTTTTCTTTATTTATTGGAATCTATTCTTTCTTTTGGAATCTATGCATGCATTCTTGCCTTATCTATCTGTACTACATTCTATAGTGAAACCACACATTATGGTTGTACGAAGGCTAGTGAGTTGTTTCCAATCTCTATGGTTTTGTTCCATCCTTATGGCTACTGAATGAGTTCAACCTTTCTAAGCTTCTAAGAAGGCTAGCATGATTGAGTTCCACTTCTTCCTTTGCATGCAATCTATCTTGATTCATCCCATCCTTAGTGATTGAGTTCAACTTCCCACTTCTTTTGAGTAGTTCCACTTCCCTCTCTATGGTTCCATCTTAAGAGGATGAGTTCCCATTTAGCTGCTCTAAGAAGTAGTGTGTTAGTTCCCACTCTATGGCTCTAAGAAGTAGTGCAAGTCTCATAGCGTTCCAAATTTGGGCAACTTAGGGATCTTGCCACTGTCACCTCAGCAAGTTGCCCTCAAACTTTGGACCGGGAGACAAGTCTTTTAGGGTATTCCAAGGAATCATTTTGGATATAAGTGTTCTTTTAATGATTTCCAAGTACAAGAGATATTACACTCAATGTGAAGGTGAAATATGTTAAGTCAAGGGAGTCATAGTAGTTATGGTGTAGAAGACTAGTATCACATAGAAAAGAGACTGCTTCTATTTAGAATGATTACTTGTATTAGACAATAAGCATGTACACATTTAGATTATGTCACAATGTATTTAACCAAATAGATGTGTAACAATATGTAATTGTATAATCCCTTGGTAATAATATTATTCCCTTAGCAAGTGTTGTTATACATCATAAACAAAATAGTACCTATCAGAATCACACCAACACTTATATCATGTCATACTACCATATATAT
>APFE030010218.1:31971-89971 GCA_000404065.3 Pinus taeda
AGTTATTTAATATTAAATTAGTTAAAGGAAGTTTGACTGGGGTCCTTGAGTGGAAAAGTAGCCGTTAGATGTTTTAGCTATTTGAGTCTCTGCTTAGGCTATTTAACACGCTGAACTGGATCTGTATCTTCAACTTGTCCTGACGATGAACCACACTAGTTGGTTCGAAACACGTTGACAAATGATTAATTATGTGATTTTGCCGAAAATTCTCTAAACTAATATCTTTGTTTATTGTTCTTATAATGTTCTTATTATTTCTTTGATCAAGACTAATCAAAACTCATGTGCTCATGCAGATATTGGACTAGTTCGACTGGCAGTACGCCGCAGAGACCCAGTGGCTGCTCTAGCAGGAGAGGCTGTGGGGAGGGCCATCCTTAGCGACCTTGACGTGGTCGAGACTCTTTCAGTACTACAAGATCAGATTGAGGGTCTCACCCTTGGTATCCTAGATGTGAGGACTGACGAGCTACCTTTGTGCTTGTAGCGACATACTACTGGAGTGCCGAGTCAATGGACTAGGCTTTTACAGATGATTACACAAGCGGTGACTTGTTATCACCACCATCATTAGACTAGGGTGCCCCCTAGAATTTTGAGTTTTGGTTCATTTGACCGATTTTGTCTTGGTTACAGAACATTATGTATAAACTATAAACAATTATGTATATATTTTTTTATTTTTGGAGCTTTATTCTAGTTAAGTTACATGATCCTGTTGCATATATTGATGTGATGCTTCTTTTTTATAAATGTCGCAAATTTCTATCTAACACATTATTTTCCAATGAGTCTGTTAATGTGTTTAGACTTATAGAAATATGTTGATATTGAATGAAATCGAACTGTCTTTCCAAAATCCTAACTCGTAGGAACATGCGATAGATAGCCGGATTTCGTACGGAATAAATGTCAGTGAGTTGTAGAATGACGAGTTGTGGGTCTAGCCTGACGACAAGTCGGCATATGCCATGTGTGATGGCATCAGAGAGGAGTTCTATCAATGCGCTGTATTCAACGATATTGTTCTGACTGACCAATACATGCCCCTCTGAAACTTACTAACACGTCGTTGGGATCGAAAATGGCCCATGCCGTAGAAGACAGGTTCCGCGAACTACGACTCGCTCCATCGGCATATCCAATGAATGATTCCAATAGGTTTGACATCTACAACGAATGCAAAAAGTGGATTACGTAACCAAAATAATTACTCTTAGCGAAAACAAAAATGTAACAAAAGCATAAGGATTACTACGTGGAATTAGGCATAGCAACACTTGAATTACAACCCATTGCAAGGTTGCGCCAGTGGAATCCCATCATAGTCCATCAAATCATAGGCTCCTTTTGCTAATACACACTTAACAATATAGGGGCCCATCCATAACGATTTGAATTTTCCTACTCGCAACTTATCGGATTCCTGGTCGTAAAGTAAGACCATGTCACCTTCTGAGAAGACGTGATGTTTGACATTGAACCAGTAAGATTGCTTCCAGACCGTACACAAGTTGAAAAGGTGTAAACCTGGTTGCATTTCTCACCGATGTTTGATATGCCCACAAGGCTGAGTACAGGATCAATGACAACTCTGTTTGTGGACTCTGATCATCCTTTGCAACATGCGCTTCCGGACCTTGTTGATTTCCTCAACTTGTCCGTTAGCTTGCGGATAGTACGGAGTAGAGCTGTCGTGGGACAGTCCTAATTTGGCAGCCAAGTCAACCATCATGTGATTGCGAAAATGCGATCCATGATCTATGACTATGGCCTGTGGAATGCCGAATCTGGAGACTACATGATTAAAAAAGAAAAGTGCAGCTGTTGTTTAATGTAGGCATCGCCTCGGCCCATTTGGTAAAATAATCTACCGCAACTATGATATACCTATGCCCCTAGCTGAGGTGGGGTTACATGTCATGAAATCTATGCCCCATTTGGCGAATGGCCCAACAGCAACTACTGGTTGCAGCGGCGCAGGTGGTCATCTAGTTTTGCTATCGAAAATTTGGCAAGCATGGCAACTTCTAACTGCGATTATGCAATATTTGAACATTGTTGGCCAGAAGTATCCTGCTCGAAAAATATTTTGCGTTGTAGCATAACCAGATTGATGCCCCCCACATGTGCCTGAATGACAATCATTCAGGAATTTTTCGGTCTCCTCATGGGTGAGGCACCTCCACAGAACTATATCGATACCGCGACGGTAAAGGGTATCACCGATGATCACGTAGACTTTCGCTTGGTATCGAATACGTCACTATTCGGAGCATGAGGTATTAGACCTATATGTTTGTGTCTGGAGATAGATGATTATATCTCCATACCACAGATTGCTTAAAGATATCAGAAACAAATTTTCATCCACGATTGCTTTTTCGGATGTTGCATCGTTGGACGACGATGGGAGATCACATAGTAACTCCATGAATACCAGGGCTTTCTTTGATTTGTTTTTCTTAAATTCTAGATCAAGCTCTTGTAGAATTGCTATCCATTTTGAACATTTTCCCCCCAGCAACTGTCGCGACAATATATAAGTCATGGGGTTGCAATCTGACATAATGGTAGTTTTTCTGAAGAGGACTTAGTGTCGAAATCTCTATATCGCTTGAATAGCTGTGAGGGCTAGCTTTTCAACGTAGGAGTATTTCATTTCTATATCATTTAAGTTTCGGCTTAAATAATATATAAGATGTTCAAATACATTATCCTCTTGAACTAAAACCATTGCTATGGTTGTATCTGCAGCAGCCAGATACAGGTTAAAGTCTTTTTTATAATCAGGAGCATACATTAATGACGCTTTTATTAGAGATTGTTTTAAAGCATCAAGGGAAGCTTTCATGACCTGATCCCAAACGAAGGGTACTTTTTTTTTCAATAGACGAGTATAACCTTTAGCTAGTTCGGCATAATTTGGAATGAACCTCCTAAGGAAGTTTGCTTTCCCTTGGAGTTTCTGAATCTGAAGCAAGGTTGAAGGTGGAGGCAAATCGATGATTTCCTGAACCTTACATGGGTCGAGACGAATCACATCCTTTGAGACCATGAAGCCAAGTAAACGACCAGAACTGACACAAAACACGCATTTGTGTGGATTGAGTCATATCTTGTAGTGTCAGCAACGTAGAAATATCGCTCTCAAATGTCGCGGATGATCAGTCCGCTTTCGCGAATGAGCTGGAAGATCGTCAAGATATGGTTTAACGATATTCTTGATGTCATGGAAAACATAGTTCATTGCTCTCTGAAAAGTTACCCCTGCGTTGTTTAAACCAAAGGGTAGCTTGCAATATGCGAATGTGCCCCACGGAAAAATGAATGCAGTCTTTGACTGGTCCTGTGGGTGGATATTTATTTGATTACACCTGGAAAATCCATCCATATATGAAAATATTTCACATCCGGTGCATTCGTCAATTATCTGGTCAATAAAGGGTGTAGGGTAGTTGTCTTTCAGACAAGCTTGATTTACATCCCTGTAATCGATGCACACTCTAATCGTTCCTTGTTTCTTCATCATAGGAACAATATTCGATACCCAATCAGTCAGAGGAATCGGGTAAATAAAACTAGCATGGAGGATTTTTTCAACTTCCGCCTTGATGGCAATGACTTTCTTGGGGTGCACTTGCCGTAGCCGTTGTCGTACCGGTTTGAAATCTAGATACATCTTAATTTCATGTTCAACTATTCACGAGTCAATACCTGGCATTTCATCATATGACCAAGCAAAGACATCTCTAAACTCGTGAAAGAGAGCGCTATATATTTCCAGTTCTCAAGAAGAACAAGATTTGTCAACATGAATATTCTCTACAACATCTGTTTTGGTTGAGATATTTATGGCAGTAGTTTCTTCGATATTGGATAGGTTTCTCTCGGAATCTGCCATATTTACAATATTTGTCAGAAAGTCGAATACTGAAGGATGGTGTAGGTTTCTGGAATTATCTTCTTTCCAGTTTAGAAGATGGGAACCATGGTGGTAATCTTCCCATGGTGCCCCATCAATCATCACCGATTGAATGATTCCTTCATCTATAGAGTGCACTTGCGACCAAGGATCTGAAGGGGTACCATATTCCTTAGACCTATCTACCCAAACGTTTGATGAGTGTTGATACGGGTTTGCCTCCCATGCTGAAAAAATTGATTGCTATAATATTTCTAGTGGGGTTAGAGGAAATACCTGTAGATGATCCTTTTTAACAATGTTTTCTGACATCTTTTGAATGGAGGATATCATATTGCAGGTTCCCACGTTAGCCACTTCCGCCAAATTGGTTGGAGGTGGTAGGGTAAAAGTTCCCATTAATGTGAGGTCTTTTAGTAGGCCTACTCCGATATTGTGAAGCATGCTAGGGCTTCCATGGATCATCAGAATGCTTCCCGTAACTTATGAACTATTGGGGAGAAAATTTTGTTGGTCGATTATTGTAATTCCTCCTTGGGAAGGAAATGAAATTTTCCTAAAATAGGTCGACACAATAGCTGCCATGGCATATATGCAGGGTCTTCGCAGTAGGATGTTGTAATCGAGGTTTCTGTTGATGATTTCAACATCGATTTCTACTGTTTTTCCTCCTAGTTCGACTTGCAAGTTACTTAGTATCCCATACGGGGTGTATGTTCGTCCATCAAATGCTTTCAATGTCATCGACGATTGTGACAAGGATGGAGACCCCATAGTTTTCCAGCAACTCATCGACATGATACATGTGGATGCCCCATCATCAATAATTGTTCTATGAACAGTTTTGTTGAGGGCTTTCACTTGAATGAGGAAAGCTAGTTGAGCTGGTAACTGAGGGTCGTATCCTTTGTGATTAAAACATACAAGATTGGAATCCATTGGGTCAATCCCACCTATTGCTAATAATAAAGCCTACTTTTGGGAGGGGAAATTTTGCAGTACCTCAAGAGTCGACATCGCAGAGGGCAATTTGGCTAAATCCTCCACTATATTATAGTGTTGTGCTACTCGGGCATGAGGATTAAATGTCGATTTGTGTACTACTCCCTTTGGCGGTTTTATTGTTAATTCAGGAATGATGGGTGGCACAACTTCAGTCGAAGTTGTTGTTGAACTACTAGGTTGATCATTATCCTTGTTGTTCAACATCTATGGATTCTCGTAATCTTTACTCCTTATCAATGTCAGTGCATCATTCAACTACTTTGAAACTAACAACATTAGCAATTGGGATGGGGAAGCATTTTTGCTGGCAACGAGATTTGTTCCTACGTTCATAAATGGATCAGTCAATACAGTCGAGGTTTTTGAACTTTTGAAGGATTTTCTAACTTCATCTTTATATGGACAATCTTTGGTCCAATGATCCTCATCACATATATGACATGGAGTTTTTGGTTTCCTATCCCTAGAAGGGTTTGTAGAAGATTTTCTAGGAGATGAGTCCTCCCGATTTTTCTTCTTCCCTTGTTTTTTCTTCTTGCCTCCTGGTTGCTTGGGTTCTTTGCCTTTGTCTGTCAACACAACATTTACTTTCGAGGCTAGAAGTTCCTCATTTGCATTTTGACTCGAAACCGTGTGGGCCTTTTTCGATGTAGCCTTTACAGTTTTAGTGCTTGTTGTACCTATCACGCCATCACCAGCATGAGAGTATTTGTTTGATTTAGGAGGCGGAGGAACAAAAAATTCTGGTCTAGGAGCATCAGGGATTTTATCGTAGAGCGTGCCAGACTGAGTATAAATCATGTATAGATATTGTGCACAAGCAATAACTTGCTCTTTAGTGATGACTCCTCCCTTTGCCACGTCTTCTGTAATAGTAGGTAACAGTGACTTAATAAACCATTCAGCCAATAGCTGATCAGGAACATACGTTTTTACCATTCTATGATGATGTCGCCATTCAGAAATATGATCGGATATGTGAGTGGCCGTCGTTTGCTGGAAATTGGTAAGTAGCTCAGTTCCTGTTTCGTATCTTATAGGTAACTGAAAATGGGTTAAAACGGTTGTGGCTAGGGTACTAAAGTTATCAAATGAAGCTCTAGGTAATTCGATATACCACTTTGCTGCCGGACCAATTAGGGTTCATTGAAAAAGGCGAAGCCTGATCGAATCATCATTGAGAGTGTTGGATGAACACCATAGATGAAAGGTCATCACATGAGTCGATGGGTCTTCCCCCGGATTTCCATTAAATTTAGGAATATCATATGGAAGTTTATGTGGAATCGCTGACCACCAAGGGGCGTAGGCAATTGGATTGTTCGTTAGTCGATTTAGATCTGGTAACTCTAAAGTTTCCACAAAAGGCAACTGTTGATTCAGTCTTGGTTGAGCATACCCAAGATAAGATGGAATTGCTTGAGCAGTTGTTCTTTGCATACCAGCATAATGCATTTGATGTTGGTAACTTTGGTAACGTTGATGGGCATAACCATTATGATATGGTTGATACGACTGCCCATTACTTGCAAAGACTTGTTGCTCATATCCTTAGTAAGCTTGTTGGAATTGTGGTTGTTGGTATTGCACCTGTCATGGTTGTGAAGCCATGGGCTGTTGTCCAGTACTGACTATTTGACAAAGATGGGGGTTAGCATTCGTCGTTTGAACTTGTGCCATTCCACTAGTTGGTGATTGCGATTGTGTCGTAGGTATAAGAGATTGTTGCATTATAACCTGCGAAACTTGAGGTTGGTATACAACTAGCAATGCTTGTACTTGCAAAAATGCCATAATAGCTGGCGTAGTGGGGATATTTGTCATAGGTAAACTTTGTTGCATTGAGCATACAACTCTTGGTTGTTGAGGTAGGATTGGCACCCAACCGCTAGTTGTAATTCCAGCATAGCCTAAATTTTTTTGTGAACTCACGCATGGTTGTCCTTCTGAAGAAGGCAATGAAAGGTTATACAACTCTCCATACGATGGTAATCCAGTACTCAAAGGAATGATTTTCCTTTGGGGACTGGTTTGCCCAAATTGACACTGTGAAGGATCAATTTGTCGAGACTCATTGTAAGAGATTCCAGATACAATTCCAGATGAACAAACTGGAATAGTCCATACTGTCAAAAAATCCCCTGGATGGACTCCATCCAGCGATTACGAGCTGGTTGGACAGATGGCACACCGGCGAACATTGTCAAAGTAGCAGAAGGAGCTTCTGCTACTGCTGTGTCGGGTAACATAGTCCTTGATGTCGACGATTGTTCAAACATATTAAGCCTATCCAAAATATTCCTTAGCGATTCTTCAGGAACTTTCGATGGCAATTGAATATCTTCTGATGAAGAAGGATACAGGGTGATCCCAGCTCGAAGTTGTGTTGGAGTGTTAGATGGAGGATCTTCCACAATCTCTTCTATGGCAATCAATTCAAGAGGAAGAGGTTGACCATCAGGTCCGTAAAATATTTCTGGTGCTGAAGAAGATATAAGTTCTATAGTAGCAGACGGTTGGGGAGTAACACCTTCCGAATCAGCTATAGATGGAGCTAGTTCAGGAATAGAAGTGTTTACCGTCACACTAGGATCAGTTATAATGTCCTTTTGTTGCTGCGGAATTTCTCCTATAGAGGAGGGATACCAGAAATGTTCAGAGTGACCAGAGTCTCTGAGGATGTCGGAGTACCGATTCCAACCAACCTAGGGGACTTTGACCTGGTCAAATGAGTCCGCTTTATCCAGAATAGTTTCGCTTCCGGAGTCAACAATGATTGACTCGTACGTCTCCGTGAACGACGGGGTTTTGATTGACTTTCTTCCATGATTGCAGATTACTTGATCAACTCAAAATAAAAGGGAAAAAAATTTCTCAAATTGAATGAATTTTAGACGATTTGACAGAACTTGGTTTTTTCAATTTTTAAGAGTCGAGAAAAAACAAAAGATGACTCTAGTCACCTTCGATTGTTTATGAGCCTGAAGTGACAAGTGCTCAGAGGACCTTTTCTTTTAAGGAGTCTGAAAAGGATAAAAATAGACTTCTCTGGAAATCTAGGTAGAAGGGATTACCAAACCAATCAGAAAACTACAGAATACTTTTTACGGTACGGCAGTCAATCTTCCCGAATGTTGTGTTCAGTGCATTGCGATCGATAGGGCGGCATACACGACTTCCTAAGGATAAAGGATGCAACCTATTGTGGTCTCCCAATATATACTCGACAGTAAGTGGGAGCACAAGTCCGTACTGGAACTTGCCATCTCAAAGTGGGGGAATCACCCAACCAAAAATGAAAACAACAGTTACCAGGTTTTACGAAGCCGGAACACGTCTCTAGCCTAGACCTCTAGATGTTGTGCATTAGGTTCCAAAGTGTTGTTAGATTCATTAAAATTTATTTTAAGTTGATCTTGCTTAAAAAGTTGCCTTTCAGGTTCACCGCGTGATGTGTATACAATTCCTAAAATGTAGTCTAAGATGATAAACAAATGTTTAATCTTATTTTGGCAATGAAAATCCTAGCTACTAAGGAAAGAAAGTTAAGAATATTTCAACAAAGAGCATAGAGAACACGCTAAATGCACTGTCCTAAATCAAACCAAGTAGTCTAAATGCAAATGCACATGCATGTATTTGTTTTCAGCCTTCTTAATGTATGAATGATGATAAGAAAGCTAAGTGCAAATCTAAATTATCTTCAAAGCGAGAAATACTCAACAAAATTATTTTCAAAATGAAGTGAAGGTAAGAGAGACACTTTGCGATTTCGAAATGAAAATTGCTTTTTGACACTTTAAAAACTACTAATTCAAATCATATACAATAGTAACTGTATAGTCGACTATCAAGAACAATGGGATTCTCTTCTATAACTGAAAACAACAGCTACGACACTTTCAGATTTTAGAAATGATAGTTCGACTATGCTACTTATTTGCAAAAGAGAACTGAAAAGGGTGCACAATACATAAAAACACTTACAGTTCTTTGCACAATAGAGGCGGAATGATGTAAGAGAAGGGGGTTTTCACAGAGATACACTGACCACAAACAACAAAACTCCTGAATAGGACTGAAAATAGTGAGGAAAAACCAAAGTTTGAAGGTAAATTTAACCTTCCATGACCATCGCACCTGTCACACAGTGAATTCAGTATGCAGTGAACCTACTGCACTCAGGAAGTGCAATGCATACAGATTGCCTTGAAGGCAGGGTGCAATGGTACTAGTGCGAGACTTTAAATGAGTTTTTACTCACAATTTGCAATTCAGTTCAGGTATTTAGGCCGAGTAAGTGATGTTCAGTATATGTAAATCACAGGGGTTTATCTAAGGAGGTTACTAGAGCCACCACTTAGGGCAATTAGAATGTTTGCAGATCAATTTTTTAATTCATAAACAAAACCCAGAGATAGACTGAAGCAGCATTGATCTACTTTTCCTTTTTGTATAACAAATGCAGTTCGAAGGCTAGCTGGCTTGGCTTCAGGCTCCGTCTATAAGTTTCTAAAAGAAACGAAGATAAGAAAGCTAAGTGCAAATCTGAATTATCTTCAAAGCGACAATACTCAACAAAACTATTTTCAAAATGAAGTGAAGGTAAGAGAGACACTTTGCGATTTCGAAATGAAAATTGCTTTTTGACACTTTAAAAACTACTAATTCAAATCATATACAATAGTAACTATATAGTCGACTATCAAGAACAATGGGATTCTCTTCTATAACTGAAAACGACAGCTACGAAACTTTCAGATTTTAGAAACGACAGCAAAGATAGGCTAACAAACAATCTAGTTGCTCCCCAGTGGAGTCACCATTTCGTTACTGGGAATAGTGTCCACTCGGAGCTGCTATTCCCACTAAGACTGGTAGCTATCTTAGAAACAAACAAGTAAAGTCTACTTTCGCTTTCCTTTATGAAAATAGATAAGAGTGGAACAAAGGAGACCAACCTTAGTCTTGCGCTTGATTTCCTTGTTTGATTCCTCTCCTTCCTGATAGACCTTTGCCACTTCTTCTTCGTCTGCCTAGCTTCAAAGAGCACCTGTGGAATCAAAGCAACATACTACTATCGAAGAACAAAGATCTATATTCATAAATAACACAGGACCATATATGTGTTAACCCTACAAATGTATATATAAGAAAACATACAAGAATATGGAGGAAAACTTGAATAGCTTTATTAAGATCAAAAGTAGCAAGAGGATTATAACCATATGTTCTGACCTAGCATCATCCTCCAGCAAGAAAGCCCTTCCTCACCTCAAGTAAAGCTTAGATCACCCAACACTATGAAGTTACACCAGAAAACCAATAGCACTTCTCTATAAGATACAAGATTCCCGCCTCTGGATCTCTGTGATGAGAGATCCATATATAGATGATTGTAGGGAGGTGAGTCATATTTTGGGGTCTTGATTAGTGTCCTCTCTCTTATAGTTCTTGATTCCACTTGGAGAATGATGATCTCTTACTCATTCCTGGTCGAAAACAGAGAGGCAAGTGTCAGAAGGGAAGCTTCTGGAAGATTCCATGATCTTCGACCTCGTAAATTGTCCCTGCCATTTGTCCATTCCCGACCATCGCACCCTACAGAGGAACCATTCAGTATATACCGCACCCTTTACACCGAGAAGGTGATATGCATCGCACCCTCTGCACTAGGTATTAAGTATGATCCAATTTTGACCATTTTTGAGCAGTTTTTAGTGGAGAACTTCTGGGAGATGATGTAATCAGCTAACCTTGTTCCTTTAGGCAGTGAAGCAAAACTTTTAGGGACTTAGGAGCCCTCAATTTATGGACATTTATGACTAGGGTTGAAGTGCCCAAAAATATCTATAACCCTCACCAAAAGTGTCACTAAATAAATAATTAGTGACGGGGCTTTAACGACCCTCACCACAAGTGTCATTGAAAATTGCAATGATGAATGATGACGAACTTTTTTTGACCATTGCCAAAAGTAACCAAAAAGAGAATTGGTAAGGGTCAATTAAAGATCATCACTAGAAGTGTCACCAATGAGAGAATTGGTGATGGGCCTTTAACGACCCTCACCAAAAGTTTCACCAAAGAAATAATTAGTGATGGGCCTTTAACGACCCTCACCACAAGTGCCATTGAAGATGGCTTTGGTGATAAACCTTAAAAGACCATCACTATATACACTTACAACAATAATTATTTAAATACCTTGACCATATGTGACATTGGTGATGGACCTTAAAGGTCCGTCACAGGCATGAAGTGTCATAAAAGCTCATTGGAATGATCAATGATGACAAACATTTATTGACCATCACCAAAAGTAACTGAAAAGATCATTGATGACAATCAATAAAAGATCGTCACTAGAAGTTTCACCAAAGAGAAAATGAATGATGGGCCTTTAACAGCCCTCACCAAAAGTGTAACCAAAGAGAGAATTAGTGATCGGCCTTTAATGACCCTCACCAAAAGTGTCATTGAAAATGTTTTTGGTGACAAACCTTAAAGGGCCATCATTATATAGACTTACAACAATGCTTTTTTAAAGACCGTCACCATATGCGACATTGGTGATGGACCTTAAAGGTCCGTCACAAGCATGACCCTCACCAATGACCCTTTTCCTTCTAGTGACCATTTATAGAGAAATCAAAAACCTTAGAAACACATACCTACACAATATTTAATGTTATTAAATGGTTTGCATCTGATGAGACAATAAATGGAACTCTTAAAATTTCAACAAACAGATGAGGTCAAAGATGCACGATGTTTAATTAGCCCTATCAAGGAAACCAGATGATGACACATGATAACATCTAGTTTGAAAATGACATGGATCTATTGATATATGGCACATGGAAAAATTTCACAATCAACATGACACATTAGAAAGATGATGTAATCCTGTTTACATGGTGCCACCAGGGGCTGCCACATTGCATGGTGATTTTGCACACTTTGATTGGTAGAAATTTTGTAAAAGAGGTGACAATTGGCACCCATCACAGGCCACCATGTGGCATGATGATGTCATGTTGATGTCATCATGCAAAGGACTACTGACTGCCAAGTCACATGGGGCCAAAATAAAATGCTAAGGTCATCCCAAATCCTAGTCATATGGAAAGTTTGAGAAGGGTCACATGGTCGGCCCTGTCCATTTTACAATGGGTAAATTATCGTTAGAAGCCAAAATTGATGTATCCCGTAGTCGAATTAACCAAATCTTGAGACCACTTGCATAATATTAACATATATATATGTATATATGATATATATATATATATATATATATATAAATATATATATATATATATATATATATATATATATAATATAGAAATATAGATGGGAACATCCATCATTATACAACATCATTCATTAGAATGAGAATATGAAGAAATCAGTTATGTAGAAGAACCCGAGTTTAATTATGAAGGCATTTGTTTCTAGTTATCATTTAATGAAGTTGAAAGTCTAAGATATGTTCATGTGAGAGGTGGCTAGTATAGCCAGCTAGCCTTATCTTTGTCCACGTGAATATATGTGATCAATGTTGACCCTATTGCAATGATCCATAGAGGCATGTTCATGTGAAAGGATAGTCTCGATGGATCTATCTCCGTCCACGTAGATATACATATGAGCAACATTGATTGCATTGAGACACAGAGGACTGATCATGTGATAATTTGAAAGCAAATCCATGATGGATCGATGTGGAATCCCTTTGTCGAGGTGGATGTGTTAACTACTTTGGAAAATTTGGAGGAAGTAATGTTATGGTAAAATTATTTGTGCAACATGGTATCATAAGTGAGACTTAGGAAGCTAAGTTGTTAAGGTGTGTGCACTATACATCTTAGGTCCCACGTTTGACCCTGTGAGGTGACATGTTAGTTTATATTTGTTTTCTAAATGTGGTTTTGTATTTTATCACATAAATAACTCATTGGTGGTGTACAAATTTCAGCACTAGTATCATATTTTTAGATTTTGTCTAATGTTCCTTAAAAGGGGGAAATTGTAGTACATTTAGAATGATATATAGTTTTATATGGTTATTTTGAATTTTTGAGGGCATTATTTGTCAAAATTGAGTTCTTGAAGAAGCTAGACAATGAAGGATTAGAATTGAATGTAATTAGAGGTGTATGATGCCATTTTGACACTTATTTGATGACCATAATCCATTTTTATGTTTTGAGGAACTATGAGAATGTTGCAGTTGTGTTTGAATTCATAGTGAAAAAAGGTTATAAGAAGGGGGTTGAGTGACCATATTGATGAATTGGTAGAAGCCAAGTGTAGGTAGTATCATCAAAGTTTGTGGCAATATTTATCACAATGGTTGCAGTGATTGTGGTTGCAATGATAGTAGTTGTTGGTTATTGCAATGACATTGATTGTTGCAATGATAGCGAGTGTAGGTTATGGTAGTGATAGTGGTTGTAAGTTACTATAGCGGAAGTGGTTATAGGTTATAATAGTGATTACTATGCAGTGATAGAAATTATAGGTTGCAAATTATGAAATTA
The DNA here is from genome assembly GCA_000404065.3 of Pinus taeda. Lineage (NCBI taxonomy): Eukaryota > Viridiplantae > Streptophyta > Pinopsida > Pinales > Pinaceae > Pinus > Pinus taeda. The sequence continues at coordinate 45,448 of APFE030010218.1, forward strand.
CTTACGATTCAGTGATATATGATGAAAGTGGATCCAATTTGAAAATGATATGAAATAGAGGTACATAAGGAAGTTAAAGAAGGAGGTCAGTGCCTCCAATAGGGTTGAAGCCTCAATCATGTTGGATCCCACTCATTCTCAAGGTTGGTGCCTCAATGAAGTTGTATCCTATAGTGAGAAAATATTTTCATTCTTTTGAGGTTGACGCCTCAATAAAGTTGTAGCCTACCATAAGTGGAATTTTAAATTTCTTAGCCTACAAATATTTGTAAAGAATTGAAGATAAATAAGAAGCAAATTGGTGGTTTTCTCATGTATGGGTTTCCACCTAAAACATTTGTGTCTCTTTGAGATATGATGGTTTCTTGATATGTTATTGATATGATGATGGCTTAATGATCCATTGTTAAATTTGATGACATGATGCTTATGATTCATTGTTGTATGGTAGTTTGATTATGAAAAGTTGTGAAATAGTAAAATTGATCTCACACTAATTCACCCCCCCCATTATGACCTTTATGAAAATGCACATTAGTGATATGCGTAACACATGTATGTATTATTGCATCCATAAAAACATCATATATTACAACAACACTAAAATCAAATATATTAAAAATATAAAAAATCACATCTTGGTCAATGTTTATAGGAATCATTCCAATAATATTGCCTAGAAGAGCTAACTCTGGATCCCCTCAGAAGTTGGTCCCAACATAGGCACAATCCTCTATCATGATAATGTTCTCCTCATACCATGAGAAGAAATTAACACAAAAAATGTACAATGGGGATCCACTGCCTATTCAAGTCATAAAATCCATCCAACCTCTCATACATGGATCGCTCAGTCCTATAAAGGGTGTTGAGAGTTGGGGTCTCATTTCTAGTACTCACTATAGAAAAAAAGACACCAAAATCGACCCATACCCAAACTAATTTCATGGACCTATCCTCCACCTAGTTAATTGATCCCTCATGTTCACTATCATGAATATGCTATAATTTAATACCATTAGGTTCAAATAGTGTTAGGTCAAATGGATATTATCCTTTGAGGCCAAGTGAGGGGTTCTCATACTTGCCACTGAAGTGAGTGTAAAAATTAATTTCCATAAAGTCAAGTCTTCAACCTATGAAATGTGGATTTTGTTTCTTGTCCTTTTGTTCCACTGTTGGTGATATCATGAAGCATACTCATCCATTGACTCTACCCCCCTTCAAATAACTACTAAAAAAGGAATCATTGCATGAAACCATAAACCTCTCAAAAAATCAGTTTCTTTGGTGTCAAATGTCATCACATTTCCTCACATCAAAATATCGTTCCCATGGTACACACATTTACAGCAAGCTTTGTAGTAGCACTAGATGTGCATGCATGTTTTGAGTCATAAATAACTTTAGAAACCTACACTCATGAAGCAAATCCATGTAGCATCATCATGCCTGGTAGCCATATCATCCATCTCATGTTCCCTTTCCTTCCACTTGATCATGATGGAAATTTGACTTGCAAAAATACCACATATAATACATGACAATATACCATCACAACATAAAAATATAAGTTATTGTTGTTTACATAGTTTATTTTTGTAAACTGAATTATTTCCATTATAATAAAACATAGTATTACATAGATAACTAGGTCCTACTATCATGACCTACCAACTTAGAAACCAAACCAATAATAGCAGAGGAGATATTTTAGCTAGAGTGTACTGGCCAAAACAACGTAGGAATTACCAAAAAGTCTAAAAGTAGTTTTACAAACATATACATTCCTCAAAGAAGGGAATAATTAAATTGCATAATGCCATTTATTCACTATAATATATCTAGTTATTGAAATAAAAACTATAGAAAGTAAAATAGAGGAGGACTGATACATAGAGGAAAAAATATTGATTACAAACCAAATTAAGATGATGCGGAGACCTCAACTGGGTTTTGGTAGCTAGATCACAAGGAGGAGTTGGCACTTTGAGCTTGGTGATAACTATTCCATGCAAGCTACAATCCTCTCATCCATGTATCTATGCACCATTTGAATATCATTGAGTTGAAGCATAATCTCTTGCTTCAACTCATTTCTTTCTAGGAACACCTTGTCTAGAAGTAGTTTGATACAACAATAAAGGTCAATTGTTAACAAATACTAATCTTTCCTACAATGGATATGCCCAATATCAAACACTAAGTTGTATAGTTAAGTCAAGACCTTAGCTTCCAAAACAACTTCTTGTTCAGTTAACTCTTTTTCCTCAACAGATGATGTTCCATTTGCACTATCTATGGGGTTTGATGTTGGTAAATTTGTGAAGAATCCCAAGCTTGAGAGCATGCTCTAGAACCTCGCATGGCTCCCCTAGGTCTATCCCCATGGTGTGAGCGGTCCCTTTGTATCGAAATTGAGGGGAAAAAAGTAATAAAGTAGATTGTGGGGGGGGGAGCACTACGAAAGATAGTAAAAGGAGAGTGTGGGGAGATAAAAGCCTTAGGATAACATCATGGATGAGTAAGTGAAGAGGCAGGGGTGGACACAATTAAGAATATTGAAAAACCCCAACCAGTCATGAGGACTAGAGATGAGAAAACAACCATTAGAGAAATTTGGAGGTAAAAAATGGTCCTCAAAACAAAAGTGTACAAAAAAAATAGACTTTATTAGAGAAAATAGGATTCACTATGATAATGTGAACCATGGGGAATGATTCACCATTTTTAGAGTAAAAAGGTAAGAAAAAAAAACACTTTTTCAACTCTTATTTTCAACGTATCTCCCTATGATTTTACTTAAATTTTGAGTGGGATCACTCGTTGGATGTGGAATTTTATTTTCATCCCAGGATTACCCATGTTGCATATTTTTGATGGACCTTACTACACAAAAATGTGAAATACATGAAAAAACATGATTGCGATAATGTTTTTCATGTGTTTCACATTTTACGTGTAGTAGGGTGCATTGAAAGTATACAATGGGTACTCCTTGGATTCAAAATTAAATTATGTATCCAAAAAGCGCTCCTGCTAGAAATTTGAGTAAAAGTGTATGGAGATAAGTTGAAAAAGTAGTTTTTTTTCCCTCAAAAACTTGATGAGGTGATCTAATATTATTTTATTATTTTCACTATTATTTTATAATATTCCTTACAAGGCCCATTTTAGAACTCAAAATTTCTATAATGTTATATGCATGCTAAGAAAATAAATTTAGGAAAAAACAAAAGGGACTTCAAAAAAAACACTATGAGTATTCCAAGAGATTATACACAATTTCCAATAGAGCAGGCACACACATTATAACTTCGTTTCTAGTATACCCCATAGATGAATTCTCCTATGCATTAAAGGATCCCCAGATGCAAGTGAATGGGGGAGGCCATGCTAGGAGGACTTGGTCCTTCCCCCAATAGGAAACAAAAAGTCACCACAAGAGCAGTGCGCCAACCCCACTCAATAAACCTTAATAGTTTTAGACTTGTAAAATTAACTAGGAAAAAATAGTAGCTAAATATCACAATACTAACTTTGATATTAAGAATTCCTTATACACTATTGAAAACCTTCACTAAAGGATTAGCTAAATTTTATGCCATCATTTCACCGCAATTAATGTTGTAATTTTGATTTATGTTCCACTTCCCATATGAAGGGGGGAGGGTGGTGACCACACCTCCCTTATTCATTGCTTGGGGTGGCGACAAGGCTTCCCATTTTGAGTTTGTCCACCCCATACATGGATTGCAAATCCTTGGCGATAAAATATTTGTAGTTACTCATAAATGGAGAAGATTCAATAGATTCCTATGAAGAGGAAAAGAGTGTATTAGGACTCAAGCACCCTATATTGGCTAGACAATCTACCATTATATTTCCATTTCTTTTAACATGAGTTGGAATGATAACTGGAATTTGGGGAAGGAAGGATACAATGCGAATGGGATAATTGTCAAGCCTCCATTAGGAAGATATATTCTTTACTCCCATTCCATTAATTAATTTTCTTAGTTATGAAATTACTAAATGAGAATCTCCTTGAAAAATCAATAATTCCAAAGAATTAGTTGCAAAACACCAGTTTGAAGAGAAAAGAGTTCAACAACATTGTGTGAGTATGAAGAGGGGGAGAGGACGGTAAGGGAGAGGGATGAAGAAGAAGTCTAATTAGAACTAGAACTTCAAAAGGAGAGGTTGACTATCATTTAGGGTTCCAAGGTTTGCGAGGGTGGTTCCATGAAAGCATTGAACGATGTTGGATTAGACCTTCTCCACATCAGAGGATTGCCCCCGAAAAATGCGATTGTTACATTCTTTCCATAATAACCAAAGCATAAAATTAGGGTAGTGGATTTAGGCATGACTAAAAATGTGGTTATGGAACACTAAGGTTATCCAAGTCAAAATTGTTTCTAATATATCCAAGCTGTTCTTATATGACTGACCAGATAAATGAGTAATTTGAGTCCATAAATATTTAGCAAAAGAGCATAAATTCAATAAGTGCTTTGTAGTATCCTTATAAGTTTTTAGAAATGACATCTAGAAGGACCTTGAAATCCTCTATGTATTATCCTATCAGATGTTATATCGTATGGTTGATAAAAATCCATAGAAACTGTGCAAGATTTGGCCAAAGGTTGTGGGCCCATGTGCCTCTAGATAGAACTTTGGGGAACTTGATCATGTCTTGAAACTAGATAATATGCTTCTTTAACTATGAATTTCTTGAGAATGATTATTCAAAATATTAACCACATTAGTCATTTTTATGTCGACGTTTCAAGTCTACTAAAAACTCATCATATGAATGTTTTATGAACCTTATAGCCCCAATGGAGTTTATATCTACCTATCATCCTTGGCATTTGTTGATTTTATAGGACTTTATCAAGGAATGTCCATTCTTCCTATGGTAATTAAAAAGCCTAGCCTTCCTTGTGTTTCCAAAAATACCATGAGCTATTTTTTGGCTACAATTTCCAATAATGCACAAAACAAATGAAACCATTCTCCTTCATGATAGTACCTAGTTGAGCATATTTAGTTTTCCCTCCTAACTTAGGAATTTGCTACCAAGAAGCTTCCTAAAAATGGGTTGATTCACCTTCCTTGACTTCCCAAAAGCCTTGTTGCTAACTGATGTATTTATTTACAATTATTATATTCTAAATGGAGGATCTTGGTGTGTGCAAATGATTCATTAACCATTGTTGTAGATATTTATTTGTACTGTATTTATGGTTCCAAAAAAATTTCCAAAGCTCGCGTCCACCCTAAATCCACCACCACCACATTTTTTCTCTTAAAACCTTCCTTAGGATTTCTAGATTATGAGGAACCAATCATCTACATTTATTCAAAGGGAACAAGTTTATCGAAGCCACTAGAGCCCATTTCCATTCTCTAGAAGCCCCACCCCAAAGGGGAGAATGAAGAAGGTTTATTATGGAATGCAGGGATCCTTTGGGGACATCTAAGATATTGGAAGCATGGTGTTGGAATTGATGTCAAACCTAGAGCCAATTATGTTTTCATTGATGTCAACAAGATTAGTGGGCTTGTGATGATGCTTTGATGTTTGCAGAGGTTTGGAAAGGTTTTCCTAAGGTGTTTATAGGTCTTGAAGTTGCGTAGAAAGTTTTGGAAGAAGTTGCAACAATTTTTAGTAAAAGAAAGTTTAAATTTACCCAATTACAAGTTTTGTTGTGGCCTTCCCATGGCCATAGTGTAAGACTAGCTTAGTGTTGTAGACTTCTCACTGTATTCCTACATATTTTGGTGCTATGCTTCTAGTTCTATGTTATTATAGTTGTCCTATAGATGCTAAACAAAACACACGATTAAAATGAGTATAGCTGAGGTAATTGATGTTATTGACTTGGTATTCATTGTTCATAGTATAGGATATGTGAGTGGATCATAAAAATTATAGAAACACATTGATAAATTGATCATGGTGTTATTTGTTGCATTGGCATATCAACTCAGTCCAACAACATGTTATCATCGTCCACAAATAAAATGTGAACACATTAACAATAGTTATGGTTGGTTATGTTGATAATGGACTTGTTTTTGTCATCAACAATTAATGATTTAATGCATTGTCATCAATAGATACTAGTTAAATATTATTTCATGGATCGATATGGTAAAAACTATTATGGATGCATTGAATTAGTCATTATGGAGTTGATCTTGGTCAATGTTGGTTATGGAACGAATTGCTTGTTAAAATACCTTCAAATGCGATCAAGTTTTTTTTCCCATGGTAACCATTAGGCCAACATCATTTATTCAATCCCCCAAGATCATAAATACATAATGCGATCAAGAATTTTGGGTGTGCATTTGAGTTGTATGTTTTGTCTATTCCTTTTCTCTAGCACCATCACTCATCCTTTATAATTTTTGAGTTTTTTTGGCATATTATTCTATTAATTTGGCACGAGTGTTTTCAATATGTTGGTGACCCAAATATGTGGTGACTTTTTCTTATCTAAAGGGTGTGTATTATAGCTAATTAATGACTCTTAGTAGTGCACAAAGCATATTATTGTGAAGGGTTTAGATATGATGCTAGTATTTAAAGTCATGGATCTATTCCTAATATTTTTCAAGAGCATGAGTTGGATCAGTCTTGATCTAGGATAGATTGAAGAGTTTAGTTGACTTCCACATTGAATAAATTTAATGTATCATTACACATATTTGTGAAAGTGAGTGGATGAGAGGAGTACACACCCATATATGTTATGTAGTTGATTGATGGACAGTGTGCACTCCCTCATGTGTTGAATTGTAAAGATCATAAATGAATAGGAAGTGTGTCATCTAAAAACTCTTGTATTCCTCTGTCTCATTTTTTTTCATCATTAGTTGAGCGTTCCATATCCTATGTGCATGAGATGGTAAAGAGTTGATGCATTGGATCATTGTGATAATTTTTGTTGGAAGACATCACTAAAGAGGAGAAACAAAGATCATAGGTACTAAAGACATGTGTATGGCAAATGGATATGTGATAAAAATTAGAGAATGAGCTTAGAAAGAGGCACTTGTAGCTAATTAGAGACAGAGGAAGTGCATTTTTAGTGTAAATGAAATTCATGAGCCAAACAATTTGTGTATGCAAGTTTGATGGTTGATTGACTTAGTGAAAAATATATAAGCTACTATGTTTTTATATATTCCATGTAATATTTATGACTGTCATATCTGAATTTGAGAGATATTTTTCCAAGATTTGATATGAGAGGTGTTGAGTTAGATTATTGAGCATGCATGTTAGCAATATGTATGAGAAAATTTTGTGTAAGTCATAGTTTATATGCTAATGTTGAGAATTGTATTTTTAGGGTTTCAATCAGACTTTGGTATGCTAATTTGAGATGTTTTGAGCATATATTGATTGGTGAAGTACTAAGGAGTTTGATTAATTTGATTTTTTAGTTTTGAGCATAGATAATCAAGTTGGGCTAGTCTCAAAATTGTGAAACGTGTCCTACAGGGCTTGTGTTGTTGCAAGTGGATACAAGTTTGAAAATGCATGAAAAGTGGTCTAGAAAAACTTGAGTGATGGGGCCATTAGTGGGTGAGTTGTGACTTTCTATAAAGTGGTATCTTAGTGATTCAAGGAGTGGTTTCTTCCTTCCAATGTTGGTTGAATTTTTTTTTGAAGGTGGTGGGTTTCAGTAGGTTGGAGCCTACAATAGACAGTGGCATGTATAATGGAGGAATTGGTGTTAGAAAAATAACTGAGAGTTGGCGGGGGGGGGGGTGAAATTAATATTTTTAATTCACTTTAAACATTCAATTACATATTAAAAATTTTGTATTTTATTGTTCTTCATGCAACCCACGTGTGTATGCGACTTCAGTGAATGTAAACGATGTATATCCAGTTTACTTAATTTTTCATATCTTTCATCAGTGAGTTAACTTAACCATTTCATTATTGTTAGTATGAAATCTATTGGAAGGTGTACCAAAAACATCTCACTTATTTCACTAGTGACAAGTGACCCTAACAACAATTTGTGGTTGCTTACGCTTCATATCTATACTAATAAAATCATAAAAACTTGCAACAAAAAGACACACGATCCAAAAAACAAAACAACAATATATATCCAGTGAAATAACCCAGTATGGAAAGACCTTTAAATGAATTATAATATTTATTGATAACACTTGGTGAAGGAGATATAAAAATAGGGTCTGCAAATCACCTTCCATGGGACAGGTCCTTTGATTTCCTTGATGCTTCAGTAATTGATTCTCTCTCTCAATGTGTGAAAAAACCAAAACAATGTGTAGAACTCAAGTGGGAGCTCAGATGAAAAGAGATGATAATGCTGACGATGATAATGATCATGGTGAAGAATGAATGGAAAACCCTCTTATTTGTAGCGATGTATTGGGTTATTCTAAAAAATGGAGAATAATAAAATAATATTAACCAAATCAATATCTTATTATATTTTTTGGAAAGGGAAAAGATATTCAAAATGGTTAAATATCTTTATTTATAAATAATTAACAAATAAAATGATTTATGGATTATTTCACGAGGATTAAGAATGGCGTGAAATTGAAATAATTAATAAATAGTGATTTAACCATTATTCCAATCATAAGATTAATGAATAATAAGCAAATACTTATTTATTTAATCATTCCTAGGTGATTTAGTCAAATGTGACAAGGAATAATTATCAAATAATGATTTAATAATTATTCCTAGAGAAAATTAAATAAATAATGACTTATTCAATTATTCTCATGGGGGTTTTTTAATTTTAATCATAAATAATTTAATAAAAATGGTTTACTAAATTATTTCCCATGGTGAAAATCATTCTACTATGGTACAATTAATCCTACATGATGTATTTTGATCCACCTAGTTAAAAATGACTAGGAGATCATTTTTTGGAGATAATAGATTGCCCCCAATGTATGAGTGTTAGGAGAAAATTGTATGGCTGAAATACGTTGTACATTACACTTCCACGAGACACCAAATGGGAGTCATAGAGGGAGAGAGAGAACTAAAGCAATGTAACGAAGGATAAAAATGGAGGGGGTGAGACCTACTAAACCAATAGAATTATCCTTTTATATTAGAGTTCATGATCTCAAATGTGGCAGGGAAGGCATATCCATACCTGCTAAGATAACTGAGTACAAAGAATAGTGTTGATCCCAAAAATGTGGGACTGAGCTACAAAGTACATGATACATGATATATTGGCATTGGGCCAGAATATATATAATGAATCCCATATACATAATGTGCTTGGTTAAACATGGGCTAGGACTGAGTACATGAGACATAATTCCCCTCAAGCTGACATGGTGAGGGGGGGGGGGCAATCACAACCAAAGAAGCCTTCTAGAATAGAAAAGGGCTCTTAGGATATGAATGGATCACTTGAAGGAGACATGCATGTTGTAGGCACTAGAAGCGGCTGAAACTGAATGCATCACATTTGTGGAACTACATCCAAGGCTGGATCGACATATGTAGACACATTGAAGGGACACCCCCTCATAAGGTATGGAACATCTCATACACACCTGGGAATCATGAGGATAACACCTGGATCATCGAACCATCAAGTGTACGATTCTCAAGTGTGTGATAATGAGTTGGCATTGAGCACGAGAGGAAAAACCAAGTCAAAGGGTAGTGATGATTGCCTTTTCTTGATCTAAGGCAATGAACAAATATGAAGGCTAGAACTAAGGTACAACGTCCTCTAGGCCACATTTCTGGAATAAATGTGTTGAAGTTGACAGAAAAGGGCCCGACAGAGTTAAGGCAATGATGAATCCTTAAAAAAGGCATGAGGTATCATAGTAGAGTGACTGATGGAATGGCACTAGGGATGATGATGGAAGGAAAAAATATGAGTGGAAGAATGATCCATTCCCATTTTAGAGAATGATATGAATGGTCGACCTGGCAGAAAATGAATCGATTCCACAGGGGATGTTCAATTAATCAAACAATGGATTTTCAAAGATGGAGAAGTATAGCTAGAGGCCAAATATGAACATGATGGGATGGATACAACACAAAGATGTATCAAACACTATATCTGGACTCAAAGGAAATCGAAGTAGGCTCCATAGATGCAAGGGTGACGCATCTCGGATGCTTTGAACAAGGGTGACTCGATGATGCTGCCAGATGGGGGAGGCTCAGAGGGGACCATAAACACATGAGTAAAGGATGGTTACTCATGAAATAAATTGACACATGAGTTAACCAATGCATGGGTAAAGTGGTACCAGAGTATAGACTTCTCAAATGAAGAGATTTGATTTTAATAAGAAGAAAAGTGAGACCTCATGGAAAAAATGGTTTCCTGGTGAAGTGTTAAATTACCAAAAACAAATGGAGACCCATTATAGAACTTGGTGAGAGATTTCCAACAGTACTAATAATTCATCAAACATAGCTACGGTTTGGTCACAATGGGTGATGGAAAAACTAGGTTTTTTCCTATAAAAGGGCTTTTGGCCCCTAAATCCAATTCATTTTCATAGTGAGCTATTGGATAATTTGAAGAGGATGAGAAGGCCCTAAATATTTTTGAGATCGTAGCAGGAAAAGTGACTGTCAGAATAAAGATCTAAAATTTGGAGGTAGGTGGCCTAACCTTACTCATCATTTTTGGTAAGAGTGCACTTTTTGGGTCTTGATCTATGTTATGGAATAAAGAAATTGGGCAAAGAAGGTCGTCCAATGCAATTTTGAAGGAAAACATTGTGTTCTAGAGTAAGAGGAAGAGAAGGATGGGGGATCTTAGTTGAGTTAAAGCTTTGTACCCATGATGTGTGCCCTTGACTCTGAACTAAAAAACATAATGGTATGTTGCAAGGATGGCAGAGCTAAATGTGTCATGGAAAGAGATTTTGAGACCCTTCATGTTGAGATTCAAGGGAATCAAGAAGTCAGGAAAGTTTTGGCATGGTATGGGGTGTTAAAGTCCTTGGGGAACCCTTTGATGACGGCTAGTGAGACTTTTCTGTCGAGGATTGTGAGTTACTGGAACCTAAACCATGAGGCCTTTGTAGTAGGGGCATAAGATCAATATTACAATATAGGACATATATTTTTTTATAGGAGTGCCCCTTTTGGGGGTGGTGGGGGCGATACATCAAGTGCTACCTAATCGGAGGCATATAGGGGAGTTTGTTAATCATCACTTTGTACCAAGTGTTCATGCAAAGGGTAGGACCATTCAAATCAGTGACTTAGAGAGTATTAAGACATGGGGCATAGCCATAGAAGTGTTGTGATTCTTGGCTAGTCATGCCTTCCATCACATCACTGTGGTACAGATGATGCTGGTGGGGAGTGTGCTGGCAAGTATATACTATGGGTTGTCCTAGATGTTGATGTCATCATTGAAAGGACAACTGAAACTATGCAGGTGAAGTACCAATGATAATTTTTATTTTGGGATAGTGTCATGCTCATTCTTATTTGAGGAGATCCTAACCATTTGCCCTCATGTGCAGATCCATGATGGGGGGCCTCAGGAGCCCAAGATGCATAGTCCGGGGCGGCTACTGTGACGAGGTGGAGGAGGGGGATTCAAACGGCTGTTATGACTTGAGTTTTTTTATACATTAGGACCAAATTCCACTATACATAGATGATTATCCATATAGTGGAAAGAACTATCAGGGAGATCATGACTTACCACTTCCGTCAAGATGAGAATGGGCTCTACGGGTTAAGTGAAAGTTGTTATATATTTGATGCACCTATAGTTTAGGAAATATGTGTATATGGTACTGATTTATAAACTTTTTGGTATGCAGATATAACACCGGTGAGGCTGGCAAGATACACAGGATGAGCTGCAATGCCCAAGGCTATAGATTAGGGTGGTTTGACAACATAACAGAGATTAGTTAGTGATGCTCTACTAGAGGATCTCTGACAGAGGTTTGATGTGCTACTGACTGGGTGGCTTGAGTTAGAAGCTTGGTATGCAGATGAGAGTAATGGCCTTCCCTTAAAGTGGCAAGGTATTGCATGGCACATTGCGATGGCTGATCAGGAAATACGAGACCTATGGGTTGGTGGGATGGAGCCATTGGCTCGAGAGCCTCCAGATGATAGTGATTAGGCATAGGGAGATGTGTGGCCCCATTTTTGTTTGGTTATAAAATGTGAATGAGCGCGTCTGATGTATTTATATTATTGGACTCAAAACACGATATGTTGGACATTATGATACATAATATGGTTATGTATATTTTTGTGACGATTGTGGTTTGCCTTTTGTTTATGCTATGGATTCCTTCTTAAATATGTATGTGACAAATGTTAATCTAGAATGTTATTTTCAATGATATATACATAGTGATTTGGTCTCTAGGAACGTGACTGAATATAATGGATTCAAATTCACATGCCAAAAGCTTAACTTGTAGATATTTTCTAAGTAGGGTAGTATTACCAACATGATAAATGTCATTCAATTGCATGACAAGTAGCAAGGAATAAATACAAACAGGAAGGTGAGGGATGTGAAGATTAAGTGCATCGGCTAACAAACCTATCGCAACATCATATTTAGTGGAGTTATTGGTGGAAGATCCAATGCGGACACTATTGGAGTGAACTAACGAATGCAAGGGGGTGAAAATTGCTCAAGTTGTCAAGGCTAGATTCCTGGAGAAGTGACTCACACCATTGGCATAACCGATATGAAGTGTGGATGATGGATCCATATAAAAGATGCAATAAGGAAATGAATGAGATGATGGGGGATGTAAGCTACTTAAATTCAAAAAGAAAAACATACACGCATTTCAATAGAAAATTCTATGGGTAAAATTTCTTGAGGTAGGTGCATTATAAGGGTTTGGAATGATTTATCCTTTTGGACCCTCTAAAAGGTATGCCCATTTTCCCAAACACTTATGGATTATGTAAGGACCTATCCATAATGGTTCAAACTTCCCATGCCCTAGGACATCATGAGATTGGTCACAAACGAGAACAAGGTTACCTTTGTGAAAGGTAAGAGGGTGGAAATGATTCTACTAAGGTAAAATTAATCCTACATGATGTATTTTGATCCACATAGTTAGAAATGACTAGGAGATCATTTTTTGGTGATAATAGATTGCCCCCAATGTATGAGTGTTAGGAGAAAATTTTATGACTGAAATACGTTGTACGTTACACTTCCACGAGACACCAAATGGGAGTCATAAAGAGAGAGAGAGAACTAAAGCACTGTAACGAAGGATAAAAATGGAGGGGGTGAGACATACTAAACCAATAGAATTATCCTTTTATATTAGAGTTCATGATCTCAAATGTGGCAGGGAAGGCATACCCATACTTTCTAAGATAACTGAGTACAAAGAATAGTGTTGATCCCAAAAATGTGGGACTGAGCTACAAAGTACATGATACATGATATGTTGGCATTGGGCCAGAATATATATAATGAATCCCATATACATAATGTGCTTGGTTAAACATGGGCTAGGACTGAGTACATGAGACATAATTCCCCTCAAGCTGACATGGTGAGGGGGGGGGGGCAATCACAACCAAAGAAGCCTTCTAGAATAGAAAAGGGCTCTTAGGATATGAATGGATCACTTGAAGGAGACATGCATGTTGTAGGCACTAGAAGCGGCTGAAACTGAATGCATCACATTTGTGGAACTACATCCAAGGCTGGATCGACATATGTAGACACATTGAAGGGACACCCCCTCATAAGGTATGGAACATCTCATACACACCTGGGAATCATGAGGATAACACCTGGATCATCGAACCATCAAGTGTACGATTCTCAAGTGTGTGATAATGAGTTGGCATTGAGCACGAGAGGAAAAACCAAGTCAAAGGGTAGTGATGATTGCCTTTTCTTGATCTAAGGCAATGAACAAATATGAAGGCTAGAACTAAGGTACAACGTCCTCTAGGCCACATTTCTGGAATAAATGTGTTGAAGTTGACAGAAAAGGGCCCGACAGAGTTAAGGCAATGATGAATCCTTAAAAAAGGCATGAGGTATCATAGTAGAGTGATTGATTGAATGACACTAGGGATGATGATGGAAGGAAAAAATATGAGTGGAAGAATGATCAATTCCCATTTTAGAGAATGATATGAATGGTTGACCTGGCAGCAAATGAATCCATTCCAGAGGGGATGTTCAATTAATCAAACGATGGATTTTCAAAGATGGAGAAGTATAACTAGAGGCCAAATATGAATATGATGGGATGGATACAACACAAATATGTATCAAACACTATATCTGGACTCAAAGGGAATCAAAGTAGGCTCCATAGATGCAAGGGTGACTCATCTCGGATGCTTTGAAGAAGGGTGACTCGACGATGCTGCCAGATGGGGGAGGCTCAGAGGGGACCATAAACACATGAGTAAAGGATAGTTACTCATGAAATAAATTGACACATGAGTTAACCAATGCATGGGTAAAGTGGTACCAGAGTATAGACTTCTCAAATGAAGAGATTTGATTTTAATAAGAAGAAAAGTGAGACCTCATGGAAAAAATGGTTTCCTGGTGAAGTGTTAAATTACCAGAAATAGATGGAGACCCATTATAGAACTTGGTGAGAGATTTCCAACAGTACTAACAATTCATCAAACATAGCTACGGTTTGGTCACAATGGGTGATGGAAAAACTAGGTTTTTTCCTATAAAAGGGCTTTTGGCCCCTAAATCCAATTCATTTTCATAGTGAGCTATTGGATAATTTGAAGATGATGAGAAGGCCCTAAATATTTTTGAGATCGTAGCGGGAAAAGTGACTATCGGAATCAAGATCTAAAATTTGGAGGTAGTTGGCCTAACCTTACTCATCATTTTTGGTGGATTGGATTTTCAGATTATGGCTTCAACACTCTAGGGGAAACCCCTACTCTTCTTCATGGTAAGAGTGCACTTTTTGGGTCTTGATCTGTGTTATGGAATAAATAAATTGGGCAAAGAAGGTCGTCTAATGAAATTTTGATGGAAAAAATTGTGTTCTAGAGTAAGAGGAAGAGAAGGATGGGGGATCTTAGTTGAGCTAAAGCTTTGTACCCATGATGTGTGCCTTTAACTCTGAACTAAAAAACATAATGGTATGTTGCAGGGATGGCAGAGCTAAATGTGTCATGGAAAGATATTTTTGAGACTCTGCGTGTTGAGATTCAAGGGAATCAAGAAGTCAGACAAGTTTTGGCATGGTATGGGGTGTTAAAGTACTTGGGGAACCCTTTGATGATGGCTAGTGAGACTTTTCTGTCGAGGATTGTGAGTCATTGGAACCCAAACCATGAGGCCTTTGTAGTAGGGGCATAAGATCAATATTACAATATAGGACATATATTTTTTTATAGGAGTGCCCCTTTTGGGGGTGGTGGGGGAGATACATCAAGTGCTGCCTAATGGGAGTATAGGGGAGTTTGTTAATCATCACTTTGTACCAAGTGTTCATGCAAAGGGTAGGACCATTCAAATCAGTGACTTAGAGAGTATTAAGACATGGGGCATAGCCATAGAAGTGTTGTGATTCTTGTCTAGCCATGCCTTCCATCACATCACTATGGTATAGATGATGCTGGTGGAGAGTGTGCTGGGAAGTATATACTATGGGTTGTCCTAGATGTTGATGTCATCATTGAAATGACAACTGAAACTATGCAGGCGAAGTACCAATGATAATTTTTCTTTTGGGATAGTGTCATGCTCATTCTTATTTGAGGAGATCCTAACCATCTGCCCTCATGTGCAGATCCATGATGGGGGGCCTCAGGAGCCCAAGATGCATAGTTGGGGGTGGCTACTGTGACGAGGTGGAGGAGGGGCATTCAAACGGGTGTTATGACTTGAGTTCTTTTATACATTAGGACCAAATTCCACTATACATAGATGATTATCCATATAGTGGAAAAAACTATCTGGGAGATCATGACTTACCACTTCTGTCAAGATGAGAATGGGCTCTAGGAGTTAAGTGAAAGTTGTTATATATTTGATGCACTTATAGTTTAGGAAATATGTGTATATGGTACTGATTTATAAACTTTTTGGTATGCAAATATAACAACGGTGAGGCTGACAAGATACACAAGATGAGCTGCAATGCCCAAGGCTATAGATTAGGGTGGTTTGACAACACAACAAAGATCAGTTAGTGATGCTCTACTAGAGGATCTCTGGCAGAGGTTTGATGTGCTACTGACTGGGTGGCTTGAGTTAGAAGCTTGGTATATAGATGAGTGCAATGGCCTTCCCTTAAGGTGGCAAGGTATTGCATGGCACAGTGCGATGGCCGATCAGGAAATACGAAACCTATGGGCTGGTGGGATGGAGCCATTGGCTCGGGAGCCTCCAAATGATAGTGATTAGGCATAGCGAGATGTGTGCCCCCATTTTTGTTTGGTTATAGCATGCGAATTAGCATGTCTGATGTATTTATATTATTGGACTCAAAACACGATATGTTGGACATTATGATACGTAATATGGTTATGTATATTTTTGTGACGATTGTGGTTTGCCTTTTGTTTATGCTATGGATGTCTTCTTAAATATGTATGTGATAAATGTTAATCTAGAATGTTATTTGCAATGATATATACATAGTGATTTGGTCTCTAGGAACATGACTAAATATATGGATTCAAATTCACATGCCAAAAGCTTAACTTGTAGATATTTTCTAAATAGGGTAGTATTACCAACATGATAAATGTCATTCAATTTCATGACAATAGCAAGGAATCAATACAAAAAGGAAGGTGAGGGATGTGAAGATTAAGTGCATCGGCTAACAATCCTATCACAACATCATATTTAGTGGAGTTATTGGTGGAAGATCCAATGCAGACACTATTGGAGTGAACTAACGAATGCAAGGGGGTGAAAATTGCTCAAGTTGTCAAGGCTAGATTCCTGGAGAAGTGACTCACACCATTGGCATAACCGATATGAAGTGTGGATGATGGATCCATATAAAATATTCAATAAAGAAATGAATGAGATGATGGGGGACGTAAGCTACTTAAATTCAAAAAGAAAAACATACACGCATTTCAATAGAAAATTCTATGGGTAAAATTTCTTGAGGTAGGTGCATTATAAGGGTTTGGAATGATTTATCCTTTTGGACCCTCTAAAAGGTATGCCCCTTTTCCCAAACACTTATGGATTATGTAAGGACCTATCCATACTGGTTCAAACTTCCTGTGCCCTAGGACATCATGAGATTGGTCACAGACGAGAACAAGGTTACCTTTGTGAAAGGTAAGAGGGTGGAATTTTCGGTCATATTGATCTTTGCTCCACTTTTTTGCTTCTTCGATGGTTTGCATTGCAACACGGTGGTTTTAATTGGTGTGCTCAAGCATGATAAGTTATTGTTCTAGAGGTTGTGTGTCTGGGAGGAGTTCGACAATAAGGTGGAGGGAGGGGATTTCACACTCGATTGGTAAGACTTCCTCATCTCTGAAAACAAGGTGGAAAGGAGTGAAACTAGTGGTGGTTTTGAAAGAAGTTATATAGGCCCATAAAGAATGAAATAAAATAAGATGCCAATAGGTCTTGTGTTTGTTCACCATCTGTGGAAGCATGGTTTTGAGGATTTTGTTGACAACTCCAATTTGGCCATTGACTTGGGGGTATTTAGATCATGAATACTGGTGTTTGAAGTCCAACATAAAGGATATGTCATGCCATGTCTCATCTTGAAAGTGTCAGCCATGGTTGGAGACCAATTGTTTCAGAACCCCAAATCGAGCAATAGCATGGTTAAAGAAAAACAAGGTTGCAGTAGTCATAATGTTATTGAATGTTGGCATGGATTCAACCCATTTGGTGAAACAGTCAATGGAAATGATAATATACTTATGGTTATCAGAAAATGGGAGTCAACACTCCATAAATTCAATATCACATTTACATAAAGGACCATATACATTGACATGATGGAGGGGAGGGGATGGATTTTATGCCTTAGGGGCGTAAAACTGGAAATTGGGACAGTATTTGACTGCCTCAATGCAATTGTTAAAGAAAGGAGGCCAAAAATAACTGACGTGCATGATTTTCTGGGAAGTGGCCATTCCGAAGAGGTGACCACCACAAGTGCCACCATGATAGGGATTTAGCACTTTCTTAGCTTAAGCATAAGTGAGATGACAACGAAGGATAGTGTCGACACTACGCTAATAAAGATCATCACCAATGAGGAGGTAGTGAGGGGATTGATGTCAAATATGTTGGTGATTATCACAAGTGAGATTGGGGGTGAATTTTTGGGTTTGCAAATAGGTAAGTATATTTCCATAATATGGATCATACAAGGTAATGGTGAACAAATGTTCATCTGGAAGGTCATCATTTACCAAAGGATCAGGCACACTAGTGAGAAATTTGGAAATGAATTTAGTAAGGGCTAAACATTTGTTACTCTAGGTGTGACAAATTCAAGATTGACTTCTTGAAGGATAATGATCCAATGGGCATAATTCCCATTAGTGACCTATCGATTGAATAGGAAGGCCATGGGGTTGGAATTGGTCACAACTTTGGTGGTATGCATAAGGATATAATGACAAATATTTTGAATAGAGAACATGATAACTAGCGTCAACTTTTCTTCGAGTGGATAGGAAACGAGGGGACCATGACAATTCTTATTGACATAGTAGATGACATGCTCATTTATGGTACAATCTTCTTGGATTAGGACCCCATCAACGGAATGGGTTGATGGAGAGATACACAAGATGAAATCCCTCTCCAAGTTAGGTGGATTGATCAAGGGAAAGGAAGTGAGAGCATGTTTGAGGGCATCAAAAGCATGTTGACCTTGCTCATACCAAACAAATAGAATGTTGGATCGGTGGAGTCTGAGAAACCCATGTGCCATGGTGGTAAAAAAAGCTACGAAGAAAGTTGGCTTTGCCTTGGAGGCTTTGCAACTGGCAAAGTGTATGAGGAGGAGGAAGTTCGAGATTGGCTTAATCTTTGAGAGGGTCAAGAGTGATACTATCTTTGGACACAATGAAGCCCAAAAGTCAGCTGACATGAACACAAGAGATAGACTTAAGGGGATTGAGGCAAATGTTATACTTGCGATAATGAAGAAATATGGTATGTAAATAATGAAGTTGTTGCGACTAAAGTTTGGAATGAATGGTGAGATCATTTAGATATGTAAGGATAACATGAGCCAGGTTGTGAAAACAGTAAGACATGGCATGCTGAAAGTGGACCCAACATTCCTTTCATTGAAAGGCACCCTATAGCCAAAGTTCCCCATGAATTAGTGGAGACAGTTTTAAGATGATTGATATAATGGATACATATTTGGTTATATCTAGAGAAAACGTCCATAAAGAAAAGAACCTCATGCCCCACACAATCATAAATGATTTGGTCTATGGAGGGTGTGGGAAAGTCCTCTTTGGGATGAGCTTTGCTCAGATCGTGAAAGTCTGTGTAGAGACAAATTGTGCCTTATTTCTTTAGAATGGGAATAGGATTGGACACCCATGTGGTGTATTCAATATGATAGATGAAACCAACCTTCTTCACTTATCAATTTCATATTTGATAGCATCACATTTGGAAGGATGTATATGCCTTTGATAGGATGGATAAGAGATGGTTAAGACCTGGGGGAACGGTTCCAGGCTTAAAAGGACTTGGAGAGATACCAGTAGAAGGAAAAGGACCTTGAGGAGTAATATAGGAAGGTTGGGTTGAGTTGGGAACAATAGGTTTGTAGAGGCGTTGGCTATTTTGAAGGCATACCAAACCACTTATGAGCAACCTGTGATGCTTGAAGTATGAAAAAACTGGATGAGCTAGGCACATAAGGAGTAGGCAATGGACCGTAATAAACACCAAGAAAGGTAGAAACTTTGTATACTCTAGGAGAGACATTGGTGAGGGATGAAAAAGTCTTATTACCAGTCATTGATGAGATAATGGATTGAGGTGAAGTCTGAGACTTATGATCATAGTACATTATTTGATTGTTAGTGATTATCTTTCCATTATGAGATAAGAACATCTTACATAAAATTGCAGATGCGACATTTGACATTTCATAGTTGTAATTATGACCCAAGAGGATGTTAATCTAATGGTGCATAAATGAGCTCAATGTCAATAGAAACATTATTACCAACAACAATGATAGGATAGTTACAGTATAAGCTAAGGGGCTCTTAGGGATGACTGTCCTAAGCACAGATAGTGATGGTAAAAGGAGACAAGTCAGGTGAACCAATTTTCTTCCAAACACTAGCATCCATCACACGGGTGGAGGAACCTTTGTCTATGATACATTGTTGAATAGTGGTATTTCTTATGGAGACTAGTATTTGAAATGAAATGGATTAAGGGAGTGGGATATGTTCTGAATTTTCAACGTCAAGGAAAATCATATGATTGTTAGAGGGATCCACACCATCCAAAATAGAGAGTAGAGATTTTCATTGGGATGGGCACATCTCAAGGACTTCCATCATTGACATGGCAACAGGAGATTGTGCCAATTCATATACTATGCTATAGGTGTGGGCAGATTTAGAAGAAGCAACATTTTGATGTAATGGACCTTTGGGGGTCTTGGGGATAACCTCTACCTTAGGATGAGGGATTTGTAAGGTACCATTGGATGATGACAAAGGCTTGGTGGAAACTTGAGGTTGGGACTCAGTCGCTCACTTAGCAGTTCGATTGTCATATTGGCATGATCGAGTCTAAATGTTGACTTGTTCGGTGTTGAATTCAACAGAATTCATCATCAGGATCTGATAATCATTGCGATTAGATGGTGTAGGTGCACAGGTTACATGACCTTGTGTAGGTTGACCACTTAGATATCGTTCGTGAGGAAAAGGATTGGTAAGCATAGCAGTTGAGATGAAGCAGGAGGAGGAGGAGGAGGTATGGCTTATATTCCTCTAGGAGCAGTTATTTGAGCTTCCCATAATTGATGCATATGAGGTAAAGGGGGACACTCATGAGTATAATGGCCATATATTCCACAATAGCGATTAGGTTTCTTCATACAAAGAGCCTTGTTTTTCTTGGGTTGCCTTCCCTGTTACTGGGTTGCAGGATTAGGGTGGTTTCCCTGAGGTCGATTAGGTGGTAGACCCTTGTTACCTTGATCACATTAAGATTGCTAGCTCCCATTACCTTTCCTCTTTTTCCATTTCTTGGGGATAGGGGGATTGGTTGCACTCTACTAAGCATACAATTGACCTTATGGAGGAGGTTGCTGTGGTAGAGGTAGAGGAGGCATGGGGGGCTCAAGTTGGTGCATACAGATAATAAGGGGACATGGAAACATTAGGATAGACACGTGGAGCAATAAATGGCCCTGAAATATATTGATGTAGATGCAGATATGCATATGACGTGCTCGAACCTCAATAAGGGTTTCCATGTGGATTATTGGGAGGGTTAGGTGTAAGAGGAACTGTTTCCCCCCTGGGGTTGACCATAACTCATTGAAGGTGGAGCATATAGTTGAAGTTGAGAGTATGATATGGATCCAATGATACCATTAGTGACATGAGATGCCCTTGGTGCATTAGCAATGCCAGGTCAAGGTATATTGGGAATGACAATATAAACATAACTTGACTTGGCGTAAATCAAATCAAATTTCAAGGCTACTTGGAGCACATCTTCCTCATATTGGGGGAAGTGAGAATCACCATCTTTATAAATGGGGCCAAAAGAAATCTAATGAACCAATCCATATAGATGTAGTCTTCAAATTCAAGAGCTCTACATATTCTCCTCCTTCTATTTTATTCCTGAACATGGTCGGATAGGCAAGTGGCCGAAGTTTAAAAGAAACAAGTCAATAGTTCGGTACTAGTGTCATAACGGAGAGGCAACAAGAAATAGGCTAGAAAATATTTGGCAAGGGTTGTGAATGTGGAGTGAGTGGCTCTTTGTTGATTGAAATAACACTTAGTAGCAACTCTAGTAAGAGTGTGTTGGAACAAGCGATGGAAGATGGAGTCTTCAGTGATATAATTGGATGAACACCACATATGTAATGAGTGAACATGATTTGTGGGATCTTCTCTAGGATTAATTTCAAAATTTTGGATGTCAGAAGGAATCTTAGTAGGCATAGCTAGCCAATTAGGGTCATGGAGAAAAGGATCATTGATGAGCTAGCTGAAATCAGGGAGACTCAAACCAACCATAAAAGGAAGCAATGGATTAAAATTGACCATATTGGTTGAGGTTCCACTTGTGGGGTTACCTTGGTTAGTAGCTAGGTTACCACCTTGGTTTCCCACACCCACGTTGGTTCCTAACATGGTTACAACACAAGTTTGAGAAGATGTTGAATCAAAGGAAGAACTAGAAGAATGAGTAGAACTAGACTTAGAATGAGGACTCGATGGAGGAATGGGAGGATGTACTCTAACTCTATGAGGAGGAGTAATATATCCTAATATAAACTGAGGGTGAAGGCCTTGAATTATATGTGACAAAAGCATAGGGGGCACAATGATGACTCTAAGGACTAAAGGTGATGATAGGAGTAAAATAGCAACAAACAACAAGAAAACACCTAGTGCAGTGGTTCCAAGTGTAAACTAACTATATTAATGATGCTACTCTAATACAAGCAAGCACGTCTTATCAAAGAAAAACACATGTAGACTCTAGGTGGTCTAAATCCTCAAACAATCATAGATATACTATTTTATATGGCCTTCCAATGAACTTCTTACTTGACGAATTATGACCCCTGCAAGTAGAGCTACCTAGAGAAAGGTAGGGTAGAGAAAAAATAGTTCCCACAACTAGTCCTATAGGGTGTTTTCCTATCATTGGTCACTATGGTTACCTTCATCCCATGGGGGAGGTGAAGCCTTTAGATTATTGGTGATTAGCCACCACATGGGACTCCCTATGACGGTTTGGGTAGCCCCGAGGAGAATTGCTCACATGATGACCTAGCCTAACCCCCTTTGAATCAGGTTTATGAAGAACTTTGGCTTTGGACCGTGGGCTGGTGAAGGATTTTAAGCTCCCTAATATGTCAAATTCTATGTCTCAATGTAAGTGATCGATGGGGTTATTGGAAGCCTATCTCACCGATCCAACACCTAAACTACACAAATTGTTTGGCCCTAGTCCCCAAGTGAGCATAATATATGTATGTTAAATTATTAAGGTGTATTGTTTCAAGTCTTAGCTTGGCGGTGTTAACGAAACTCACATTCACTTATGGTGTGAGTGTGTGAAAATGATGTGTCAAGCGGATGAGTTAATTGAGAATATTTTATGATGCCACATGCTGCGAAAAATAAAGTATTGAAATATTGTAAATAATGTTGAAAATGAAAGAAAAAAGAGCCAATCAAGAACACAAAACCCCACCCAAAAAGGTTATCAAGCAGCTAAGAAAGAGAAGGAAAAGAACCTACTCAAAGACACATAAAATTCCTAAAATACTTAATGTCATAGGGACTGAGATCTAGAGGCACTAATCTGTTGTAAATGGTATAGACACAACAAAAATTAGAGGTGACAAATGTTTTAAAGGATAGGTATGAAGCTTCAAAACCTAGGATGCTAAAGGGGATCCTAAGGGGGAAAGGAAAAACCCAAAATCTAAAGGGAGAAAGGGTGAAATAAAGCTATCCACAAGTGTTATAAAGTAATGGATTAGACTTTGAAAATTAGTGGTTGAAAATGTTGAAAGCCTAGACTCCTCACCAAACCAATCTCTTCATAAAAAGGTAAAGGTGTACTCTAAACCCCAAGGGACTTTTTCCTTCCTCAAAATGAAACACTAACAGAATCTAGGCCTAGGGGAGACTGAAATAGAGATAATAAACCCTTCCCAGTCTACACACAAGACTCTCAGCAAGTTTGAAAAATTCTAAAAATTTCTCGCAAAAAATCCAAAATGCAGATAGTAACCTAGAAACAGTGGAAAATGTAGATATCAAGTGAAAAACAACACTTTGGAATGCAAATCTAGGGCTGAAAAGTGTGTTTTGGTCTTGGGACTCTGAGTCGATAGATCTAACATAGATTTTCTCATCTCATGCTTGGATGGTACCTGTGACCTACAGAAAGAACTAGAAAACCACCATAATCTGAAAATTTGACAAAAATAGAAAAAAAGCTATAAATAGAAATTGAGAGGCTATAAATAGTTGTAGAAAACCCTGAAATTTACTGAAATGTTAGTCACCCAAGAAATACGTTACTACACCATTGGAGGTGTCATTTGTTAGTATGAAATTTCTTGTAAGGTGTACCAAAAACATCACATAAATCACGGGTGATAAGTGACCTTAACAATAGTTTGTGGTTCCTTATGCTTCAGATCTGCAATAATGAAACAAGAAAAATCTACAACAAAAAGACATATGTGATCCAAAATAACAAACAACAATATATATCCAATTTAATAACCCAATATGAAAAGAATTTTAAATGAATTGTAATCTTTATTAATAACACTTGGTGAAGGAGATCTACAAAAAGGGTCTATAAATCCCACTCAGCGGGACATGTCCTTTGATGCCCTTGATGCTTCAGTAATCGATTCTCTTTCTCAATGTGTGAAAAACCCAAAACAATGTGTAGAACTCAAGTGGGAACTCAAACGAAAAGAGACAATAATGGTGACGATGATAATGATCATGGTGAAGAATGAATGGAAAACCCTCTTATTTATAACCAAGTATTGGGTTGATCTCGAAAATGGAGAATAATAAAATAATATTGACCAAATCAAGATATAATAGTTAGGAATACTATATTAAATTTTTTGGAGAGGGAAAAGATATTCAAAAAAAATTGGAGAGGGAAAATATATTCAAAATGGTCAAATATCTTTATTTAGAAATAATTAACAAATAAAATGATTTATTAATTATTTCATGAGGATTAAGAATGGTGTGAAATTGAAATAATTATTAAATAGTGATTTAACCATTATTCCAATAATATAATTAAGGAATAATAAATAAATAATGATTTATTTAATTATTCTCATGGGGTTTTTAAATTTTAATAAGAAATAATTTAATAAAAATGGTTTACTAAATTATTTCCCATGGTTTAAGTGATTTTACTATGGTAAAATTAATCCTATATGGTGTATTTCGATCCACCTACTTAGAAATGCCTAGGTGATCATTTATTGGTGATAACAATTATTAATTCATTGACCATCTAGTAAATAGATAAATAACAACACATAAGTAACACACATAGAACACCAATATTTTAGGTGGAAACCCAATGTGAGAAAACCACCACTGTCATCTTCTTTGTCTTCTTATTTTATTATAAATAAAACTTCCATTACATCTTGTACTGGCATAGACTCTTACTAGTACGCAAACACCCACTTGCAGGAGGTTACAACCTCCACGCATTCTCTAGCACCCACTAGAAATGAGCTACAACATGATGATCTCGTTTACCAGCTCCTACCAGAAGGGAGCTCCCACCCCCTTAACAAATTTACTAGGTACCATTCGAAGGAAGCTTTCACTCCCTCAATGAAGGCTCCAACCCTCACACCTTTAGTGGACCACACTTCATAATGTTTTAGACTAGATCCACCTGTCTCGAATACACAACAAAACCTGCAGACTACCTTTCATTATATTTTCAAACTAGACACACACTAGACATTATGCTCAATACCAAACTAAATAAAACCACTGAACTAATTGAATCACTATAACATCATCCCATTGAATACTGAGTCAGCCACAATGCAAAACCAAACCATAACATATATAACCCATCCATATTAAGACATCATTGAAAGAAAGAAGAAACTATAACATAAGTCAACAACTGTCATAATCAAGCAGCATTGTAAACCCTGACCAAAAATTCTAACTCACAATATATATGCGATTGTTATTTATGAAACTAGTGTATATACACTTTTCCTCTGCACAACATCTGTGCACATATCTCAAATCACTGAATACTGAGACACTATCAAACTGAATCATTTAGTCACTGAAATAGTTAGTTACACAAAAATAATAACATATATATTAATACTAACTCACTAAATACCTAATCATAATGTAGCACCATCATTGATCAATACACCAAACCATAAATTAATCAATCCAATCAACACTTCCAGATATAGTCCATGTTTATCAAGACATTGTTGATATATGGAAACAAACAAAATAGACGTCATCAAATGTTATCATTATCAAGAATAAATTGTGAACCCTAGTAGATATACGTGACTTCCATATGATACTATCATACATAACACCTTCTTACAGATCTCAACATAATGAAAAACAAATCTGAAAATATATATGCAAGCCAACAAAAGCAGATCTACATATATATGCAATTATCCAAAAGAAAACCTGTTGGATGTGGAGCCTGATTATCTTCTATATTCAAAAGTACCGCCACATTGGACCCCGATTCGAAATGGGGGCGGCAACGCCGCCCGTAAAATATTCGCTGTAGGGGGGTCCAAGGGGGGGCGGCTGCGACCTTTGGGAGCCCCCCCCCTAGCGGGGGGTTTCGGGGGCAGCGCCCCTGAAGCTAAAAACAACTGTAAAATTGCCTTGTGAAAGTATAGTAATTTCTAGTCAATCTGGGCCATTCATTTGGCGGATGATCTGACGGTAGAACTTATGTTTAGTTTAGGGTTTTTTGCCCTAGAAGGCAACCACTCTCTTTGTATGAGGGCATTGTATTTGAGGCTGTGAGATAGATGTGTATTCAGTGTGAGCGAGAAACAAGAGAGGTGAGACTGTGAGAGAAGACAGAGGATATACAGCGGATTGCTGTAGGTTGTGTCTCTTCATTTTGCTGGATAATAGAAAGGAAGGATTGGCTGTTCGGGGTGGACGTAGCCCAAACTGGGTGAACCACGTATATTTGTGTCTCTCTTGTTTTGTGCGTTTTCTGTTTTTATATTTCTGCATTATTTCATGTGTTCCATTGCTCTGTAATATATAATTTTCTAACAAAACCTGCATACAAATCTGAAATTATTGAATCACAACTTCGTTGCAAAGACACCTCACATCATTGTTATACATTCATATCACAACATCATTATAACCACATATCTATTATTGTTAGCTATAAGCATAAATAAATCAAGCAAGTATATTCATTAGTCTTCCCTACACTTTCATATCTATCAGATATGAGGGCTTCCTAGTGCACACCTATCCCAAATCAGATCACAGATGAATATCCCATCACTTGCACACTCAACAGCTTGATCTCCATCTTCTTATAGAGTTTTTTCTTTAGCCGATACCTTAGGTATATCCCTTGGTAATTTTGTTAGTACTCTTAGAGAGGATCAAATAAACATTGTCACCCCAATTACTATGGGAAATTACCATGGTAATGACCCATGGTATCCATATTTTAATGCTTCATATTATATATGTTAGTTTTTCTTATAATGCCTACGTATGTACGTGACCCTTCGTCACAGGAACCACACATACTTTCTCAAACTTCACTTTTGTCATCCATCTGTAACTGTTCTGCCATTTCTCTATCCATATCAATTTTACCATTTGTACTAATATTCCTAATAGTTGTATTAGTTCCATGAATATCATATTATTACCATGTTGACATCAAATACATCTTTATTAAGTTGGTTTCCATCAAGGACAACACATTAGCCATAATTCCAATAATTGGTGCCTTCCATCATCGGGTGGTTTCTTGCGTGCAATGTAAACAAGAGCTTGCACGCTGGTGATGGCCAATTATTCATGTACAATGAAGAATATTGATTAACAATAATAAAGAAGAAGACAAATGACCATAGTGTGGTTTTTTTTCCTGGAAGGGTTTCCACTAGAATCTTTGGGTTCATGTTCTGATGTGATGCTTTCATGTGCCTTATGTTGTTGGTCTTATGGTTCATATGCTTATGTATTTATTACTCATTTGACTTATAGTATATGAATTAACTACTACCAATATGTTAAGAATTCAATGGTTTTCAAAGAATTGATAAAAGGATGTAATTGTTAACTACGTGAGTGAAATACTAATTCACCCCCCCAAATATTTCTAACACAAGACATAAATTTGATATAAAAGGAAGAGCTTGAATGACATATTTAATTATCACAAGCTTGCTAGCAATGTTAAACGAATAAAAAGTCTAGTTATCAAGATTAAGGGAGAGTTTAGAGAGGAGGTATTTATAGTGGATTGGTCATAATAAATTTGTCACTAAGGGGGATCCACAATAGACTACAAGAAGGGAGTTGTACTGAAGGCCAAGAAGTGTACATATTTGAGATTGGATCCAAGAGAGAGTATTGAAATAGAAAATTTTGGATTCATAAAAATTGATGGAAGTTCTTGTGACTACAATGAACTCTTCTAGGATGATCTTAAGAACATTAATTTATCCCACTATTGGGACTTCCATTAACATGTTGACATATAAATTAGTGATGGGTAACTAAGTCTACATTACTAGAAATTTTAAGCCCTTTGATTTTCCCTTGTTGAGATACAACCTATACTGAGCATCCCAAATCTTCAACAACCAAAATAAAAATAAATAGAAGTAAAGTATTCCATTCACAGATACTGTAGGATGAGTTAAAGTATGGGAGGGAGATATAGTATGAATAACATAGAAAAATGGGGTGGAAAGAGGGAACTGACCTAGCCAACCCAACCTTCCAAGAAGCTAAATGCTCAAAGAATGTGATATAGATAGATCAAATTGTCAAAAGATTTAGATAATTCAAGATTAATAATCAATCCTACCTTTGCTAAGATTTTTTAGAGAGTGGATGATTTTGTCTACCACCAATATTCCATATAAGATTTGATATACCTCTATATAAATCTATTACTCCTTAGAGATAAGGGAAGGTAACAAAGGTTTCAAACATATGGTAATCACCTTATTTATTATTTTGTATATGAAGTTGTATAGGGAGCTGAGATGAAAACAACTGGGATTAGAATCTTGGTTATATTTAGGAATGAGGGTTAATAAATTGGTAGTAAGGCCCAATAAAACTAACCTAGTTTTCTAGTATTCTTCTACTAAATCAGTATTCCATGCCTCATGAAGGACCATCAAACCTAAAAAATATATATATGCTAAATTTATTAAGGTTGAGATCCTTGTTTTAAGGCATATGGATAATGGTTTGTTCCACTTCATCAATATATATTACCTACATAAGAGACTCATTTTTTTTCTTCTTTGTCTATAGAAGAAATAATTGCAAAAGTTTTGTTGTGGCTCAAATTTTGTTTGATAGGATATCTTTCAAAGAGTGATGTAATTCCCTGTGATTTCCTTCTCAAGGTCCTAGTTATCGGTCAATTTTTTTCCATTACCATCCATCAAACAGAAAATTCAATTGTGGTGTTGGTGTTTTATCATAGACTTTCGAAAGAACATAGTGTTTTTCTCCCCTACATTCATCCAATTGACTCTAGATTTATGCTTCCAAACAATTTCCTCTTTCTTTTGGTGCTCCTCTAATTGTATTAATGTTTTTATTTCCTACTTAGCTAAATCCTTTGTCTTGTCCTCCATAATTATGTGTTATTTGATTAATTCCATCTAAGCCTCTAGTTTTTGTTTAGCTTGAAATATGTTGTCAACTTCTTCCTTATTCCATTTTTTGATTTGAGATTTTAGAATTTTGATCTTTTGTTGGAATTTATAAATCGAGGAGTTGTTTGATATATCTATGTATTTCAACCAAGATTTGGCATTTTCTATGAATGAAGGGTCATTTAACCATAAAATTTCAAATCTAAGATACCTATTGTTTGGGGCTATTTCAATATCAACCTCCAAGTAAATAGGAAAATAATTTGATTCCACACAAGGGAGGATATAGGCTTCTTGGAAAGAATCCTTCTCTAGAAGAGATTATGAAATGTGAAATCTATCTAGACGAGACACTATTTGGTGCTTACCTCCTTTTCTATTGGTCCATGCAATTGTTCCATTGATTATGCCTATGTTTGTAATTTGCATTCTTCTTATGGTGTCTTCATATAAATAATAATTTGTGTCCAATTGTTAGATACCTCCATTTTTTCTTCCAACAACTTAACCATATTGAAATATACTCCCACAATGCAGGTATCATATTGAAAAATTTATTTGAGAAGGCATAAATATTGAAGGAATGATCCTCTCTCTGTTGGGATATGGGGGCAATAAATAGCCAACATATAGCAATATTTATTGATACCTATATAGAAAAATTTTCTAGTAATTATATATGGACCAACCATCAAATCCAAGAATTATAAATCAGTTGGGTTCCATAAAACTATGATAAATTCAACAAGTTTAGTATCATCAAAGACCATAAGAAAACAACCCTGACAACATTGCGAGGCTAAAGTGTCCATGATTTTTATGGAGCATTTCGTCTCTTGTAGCATTACAATATGAGGCGTAAAATATTTTAGAATCCTTTACTTGCCTCTTTAGTTGATTCCCCTATTATTCCATGAAATTAGCTTCATTAGGATGGAGAAAGAACTAAGGCAAACACCTCTAATATGAGAGTGACTTTCTTAGTGTTAAATAACATTTTCCACATAGCTTGTATGAGATATTTATTGGATTTCTTGCCTTTTTATTTTCTTTCTTGAATTGAATATGCAATTATTTAAATGAAGGTGTGTTCACACTCAATATTGAGTTTGATGAGCTAGAACATACAATGGATTGGGCTTTGTGATTTCAACCTTGAGGAAGGTCAAGTGGAAAAGTTTCATTTGTCAATCCAATACTGATTTTAGATACTTGCATTTCCTTTATCATACCATGGTATAAAATGACTTTTCATTGAAATCCATTTCATCCACATTGTCCACGTTTGATGTTTAGTATTATTTAGCATTTTCACCTCTTTGGGGATCAAGCTTCCTTAATTTCTTCTGAAGATTTTCTTTTGGCCAGTGTGGTGTATTTCTTGGTTCTCTTGCTACCTTAGTATCTTATAGTTGGGTAAAATTCATGTTTTCTTCTTCCTCTAGGATCTAAAGTGAATCATACCTACTTTTAGATTGAAGATGATCCCCTTCTACTGTAGTTGTTGTGGATCTAGGTTTTCTTCTACGGGAGTGTTGATTGTGATGGATGTCATCAACATGTAGGGGGTCTCCCTTATATGAATTCCCAATTAGACCTCACATTTGGAGTAGGATCCCCATCTAGTTACATGGTCCAACCACCATTGCTAGTGATTTAGAGGTGTGCCTTTGCTTTGTATGGCACAAAATGTAGAGTGTATAAGGGAGCTTCCATGAACAAGAAAGGGATGAGTCTGTAGTAGGGAAATAATATTCCTATCCTAAGAGAGAAATGCGAGTGAAGATGAATAAACTCATTGTTAAACATAAAAATTAGTTTACAAGATGAACAAAAATCATGAAAACATAAGAAACACTCATTCAAAAAGATCCATAAGCAAAGAAACAAAATATTTCATTATCTTTAGTATGTATCACATTAACATATACCACAAACATATAAAGAACAATCTTACTACATCCATGATACATGCATTGATGGATCAAGGAACTTTTGATAATTAATGAAATATTCCAAGTACACTGATACATAGGTGGAACACTAGCTCCAACACTAGAACATGAAGCCACTAATTGCTTCTCCAAAGAATTATTTTCTCCCTTATGCACAATAACAGAAGCCAAGGCCAAGTCTCTCAAAATCCAAGCCTCCTCTATGAGTTGTGAGGAACTATTTATAACAAATGAGAATGATTTTTGAGATTCCTCGTGACTCTTCCAATTGTAATAAATTCTACTCATGACCCTTAAAATTCCATGTGTGTCTCTTCATATTCCACATGTGTCTCTTGGACTTATTGTTAACCAAAGAAAAATTACATATAAGATGGTGGATACATAAGAAAAAACTCTAATATGACAAAATATCTTCACATAGGAGAAAAATCAATAACTTTGACATGGATTTGATTTGTAATATAAGAGTTCCATGCTCTAAAATCTACTATGATGACTTTGACTTGTATAGGAAAATCTACAATGTATCACATCTTCACCTCCAATACTTCTTCCAGTATGGATTTGGATATGGATTGTACACTATTCCATAGCCATGGTAACTTCATATGAATTTTAGTCAGTGTAATTGCATGATGTAGGAAAATGTCCTTAGTGATGTCAAAACCTTCCTACTTTATTTCTTCCTTGATTTTCTCAGTGTACTTCTTTATCACCCACATAATGGCATCCTTAACTTTTATTTCTCCTAATTATCCCACAAAAGGTATTCCATGTTTTTGTAATAGGGAATTCAAAACGTTATGTAGTCAACCATAAGTAGTTATAGTGTTGGTTGCTTGCTCACCAAGATGGATTTAGTTTTGACTATGAAGCCTCAACTATACTCTATCCATTTTGGAAACAATTTTTTCCTTCTCAACCATCTACTCCGGAACATATGGATTTTTTATATCCCACTCCTATATTAGATAAACAAATTTCTTTGCAACCTTTAGAAGCTTAAAAAATTATTTGTATAACTGATCCATAGTGTCCTCCATTAGTCCTAGTTCTTTAAGTATAGTTGAATGGAATTCCCTTGTGTTGAGACCTTAGAAGTCAGTCACTAATTCTCTGTGGTGAGGTGGTAAGCCAGTTCCTTCCTCAATCATGCATTATCACTCATAAACTATTCTTAGTTATATTGTGTTATTCCCGCAAAAGGAACTTTAGCTATCATAACTGGGGGTTTCTTTGGGTGTTGGAATTTATTACCTTCTCAGTGGATAGAGAGACTAGAGGTTTAGGATAATTTTTGAAATACCTTCCAATTTATTGCATAATCCTCTTCTTTAATTGATAAAAAATGACATTGCAAACATCCATACTCTATCTTTTGGTGGAGGGACAATCCCCAACTCATTTAATGGGAGATGACCACCTGTAAGAGGATGTTTTGATGGAGTGGCTAGTCCATCTTCAATGGGCTCAATAGCATATTCATCTTCAAATTATGCCTCTATCTCTGGGGCCATTTGTTCTTCCTCCAACTTTTGTGTAACTTCCTCCTCGTGTGACTGCTCTTATTTCTCTTCTTTGGAAAGCCTTCTCCTCTCCTTTTCTTCTTGATTCTATTTAAGCATGTAATCCTTACTTATCTTTTCTTCCTCTTCTTGTTGAATATTTTCCTCCAATATTTTCCTTTCTTTCTCAGCCTAAATAGAAACTTTACTCAAGGGATAAACATTAAAATTTCTACTACCTTCTGTTGTTGGATCATGCTTAATCCTCTTCCTATAAGTTGTCGTGCTTACTTGCATTGTTGTTTCTTGTTGTACCTCCTAAATCTGCATAGACTTATTGAACTAGGTATGGAACTTCCCCATCTCTTGGGTGGTTCTTTCTTAAAGCATGGTACCAATTATTAACTTTCTTGTCCTCTGAAATGGTCATTGGTATCCCCAGGTATGTTGTATCCTATCACAATGTTGCATGCATACTTTCCTAGGATCATGTCTATGAAAACCCCGAGTTCCAAAATAAAGGAGGTTGAGTTCTTCAATTTAAGCTTTTGTTGCCCTAAGGATCTTAAGCTAATAAATTCTAGTCCTCAAAGGAAAAGTAGGATAAGGATCCTTCTTTCTTATGTGAAGAAATCCGAAAAATCATTCATTCAGCTGATAGGAAACTTCTTACAAGACCATCTTGTTGGTCACACATCGTGGCATAATATTAGGGGTCGTTTGGCATCCAAGGCGTATTATGTACCTGTCATTTGATGCAATGAACCAATATGAAATGGCATATAGTTCCTCCTTTACATAATTGATCATGCAAGGGGGATAAATTTCATAGATCATGTTATACAGTATTGCTAAGAAATTCTCTTCCAATCAGTCATAAACTCCTCTGAAACTGCTCTCTAATAATACTATGCAATGGAAATTGACAACAATATTGTCTTGTGGGGACCAGTTCCAATTCATTCTAGGAAATCCATACTAGGTGCATATCCTATCTAGCAGATAAGATGACATATAAAATTTCAGTGGTTGCATTGCTTGCAAAGCTATTTCGACCTGCCTTATGTGATGTTGCATTTCATAAGAAAAGATATATGGCTAGTTGAAAAGGTTACCTCTTGTGATAACCAAGTTGAGTAGGAATATCCAATTCTCTTCAAAGACTTTTACATTTTTCTACCCATATAACCTACAACACATAGCTAAGAGATATTAATAGAACTTTTTGAGAGTTCTTGTTGGGTATACTACACTTGGTCTATGAACAAATTAGGTTGGCTCATGGCACCAGTACTTGATGATATCCTTAGTGTTTATACTTTCCCACGTTTCATAGAGTCAGTTATTTTCATACTCTCTCAGTTTTAACATCTTATAATAAGAGTGCACATCGTGTCCATAATAAGAGGCATTCTCAACACTACTCTCACTAGGTAGGACCAAATTGGTATTATCTGTATGTGAAAGGATCCATTCAATGGCCTCTACATAGGGCATCACCGGGAATTTGCATGCAATCCTATGTATCTGGGATCACTTAATATTGATGTAAACTTCCTTTTTCTCCAAGTCTTCAAGTAACTACTTTTGCATGAAAGTATCCTTAATGCCTTAACATGATACTTCAATTGATTTGTCTATAAATCACTGTGTGTCTGAAAGGATGGGGACTGTAGGCTTAAAAAATTCTATTGCCTCCTTAGTACTTGATCCTGAGACTTATTTAGAGGTAACTCGTCGTGTAGTGGGAGGAATCATTTGAGCAAATGATGAGAGTGTAATGGGACTTATATCTATAATACCTACAATGAAAGTGCGCTCATGGCTACAAATAATAGCTTCAGTAAATTATTTATTTGATACAAGAAAACTAAACGATAGACAAGGAACAAAAGTAGCTTAAGTCTAACTAAGATCATATGTTATTAATGATGAGACAAGAAGATTTAATTAATGACTAGGGGAAACAACTACATCAAGGCATGAGGAGGACGCATGTCGGAACAACAATGGTGAGACAAGGCCTAGTCAAGGCTTAGGGATGCGCTATGTGCTCAATGAAAGAGAAATAAATACATCAAGGGCACAAGATGCAAGCTCAGGGCACAAGGGAGGCTCATTGATGCTTTTGAGTGTGCCATGAACTCAAGGGAGGCTCACTGGTACAAGATAAGTGAACACAAGTTAAATCTTGTTTCTTGTGAGCATGATATGCACTCAAGAGAGGCCAGAGAGGGCACATGGCACATAATCAATGAACACAGAGCATTGATTGAGGCTTGTTTTTGCATTTTCCACTTAAAGGAGAGAGGTATTCTTGATGCGTGTAATTTTTAAGGGGAAGAGGCTCTTGTTTCTTTTTAGTTCACTCAGAGGAGAAGCTTGGCTTTCTGTGCATAGGTTTCTAAGATAATGGGGATTTAACTTCCAGGAGAGCTCTCTTTCTAGAAATGAATCAAACTTTGTTAAGTAAAGACTAGAAACAAGATAGAATCATAATGGTAATAAGAGGAAGAGTCTAAAAGAGTTTATAGGCTTTGTCACAATCATGACGAGAAGGTGAAAGGTCATGGAATGAAAATATTCACATGAAATGCCACTTGTGACAACAATATTCCACTTGTAACAAGAATAATGGGTAGAAATGCCACAAAATAAACTGAAATGGATCGAAACAACAACAAGGAAAACAAGAATGACAACAAAAGTAGCAAAAGAAAATAAGGAAACTGACATGCAAACTTGTAATTAAGATCGAAGAGAAGCTCTTCATGAAAATAAGTGCACTCAACCCAAAATTGGATTGATTATGAGAGTGAATGATTAACCGGGTTGATTATAAATATATTTTACATGCAAGGCAAGTCCATGCATGCTTTCCACTTATTAATCGACGAGTTAGTTAGTTATTGTAAGTGTAGTGGCCTCCTATTTCCTAGGAGTGTGCTCAACAAGTAACAATAGAAACTGCATGCAAGTAAATAAGAGAGAGCATCTCTTGATAAGAAATAATTTTCTAGGCTAGAGGTTGCAATTCATTAAGTTGAAGGAGTGCACTTAAGGTGGGGCCACTAGGGTGCAGTGCTAGACAATAAGGAGTGCACTCCTCACTAAGAGCTGACAATGTTCTCCCTGTGAGTTATGAGTGCACTTAGCTTAAGAAAGGCATAGTTCCAATGAAAAGTTCCCCTTTGTGATTGCTATGTTAAGAAAGTGCACTTTTCTTAAAGAAAGGGGGTTCTTGCTAGATTTTGTGTATGATGCATGTTGAGTGATAGCTAGTTACTAAGTCATGAAAATCTATGCCTTTTCCTATCATTAGAAAGACAACACGAGTGCTTGTAAGGACAAGGTGACAACACATAGGAAACTTTGACTTAGGAGGAGAATAGACACTTTAGAATAATGCAAGGATAGTCATCACTTGGGAAACATGAGAAAATAACAAAACAATGCAAGGTAACTTGAAACAATAGTTCATGCAGGCTCCAAAATTATATTGGGAAACAATTTTCGAGGGTCATTGTTACATCAAAAACACTTGGAGACACACTGGGAGAAGTCTACTTTCTCTCATTTGGTCCTATTACACACACAATCTCAATTCTTTAGGAATTATTGAATCATTCCATGGATTATCTTAGCTTCCCCATTCCACTAGATTAAAGATATAGTATCTTCCATTTCTTAACTTGGTGTAACAAAATACAAAGCTCACCACATCTCCATAGTTTCGATCCATGATAAGGGTATTATATAATTATGAGTTAAAGATAATCACATTATTAGTTCTCATATCTAGTGTTTATTTGCTACTAGCAGGCTTGAACAATACCTCAGTGGAGTCACTTTAGGAACACAAGCATTACATCATTTTCGCTAAGCCTAAATAATACCAGATAGAATTTTCTTGCTTTACCTCTCTACATAGGAAGCCTTTCTCTTCTTTCACCATTTATTTTATTTCATTAAGGAATATTATTAGAAACCTATTATTTTGTTGGGGTGGAAGAGGGATCCTAGCTTATTGATAGAAAGAGAGGTTTCTCCTTCAGAGAAGGATATATATACCTCTCATATCAGTTTTCTCATTATTGACTTCCCCCTTACCTTTCACTACTCAAATGGATAGGCAATAAAAAACCATTGAACAAGAAAACCGATCCTAGAAACAAATATCTTAAATAGATGTAGATATCAAGTTTTTCCTTAAAGTTTTCCAACTAACATGATGCTACTTTCCTTCCAAATATCATCAACCTTAAAATATATAAATACCAAATCAAAGAAAAAATTGCAACATGTTAGCCAAGGGTTACATGTCACTACAACTTGCCTTTCCCAAAATTATTCACATCATCCTGAAGCTTAAGACCAATTTTCATCTAGTGTTTTATTGACAGAAACAAAACAAAAAAAACAATGATGAGAGAGAGCACAAAAACTAGGCAAGGAAAAGAAAAATATGATGTAATGCAACTAACTAAATGCAATCCAACCTAACCTAAACTAACAGTTTAAAAGATTGAGGCTAAGTGAATTGCAACCTCTATTGCAACCATAAAATATTCTCCAGACATTTAAGTCAAAAGAGATGATCATGTGAGCTTGATATAACATCAAATAAAACCAAAAGGCTAAATAAATAGAAAATCTATACAAAAACACAAAAGAATACAACACAATCACAACAATGTAGAATCATTGCCCACTTCTCATGATAAAAGACACCACAAAAACACTTCTCAAGCTCAGACCCATACAAATTTAGAATGAATGCATGAAGGAATTAACTATGAGCCATGGATCCTAATAATATTTCTCTAACTAACATGCACCATAGTCCTAAAAACAAGAATTCAAAAAAATGTTGCAAAGGCAAGTTGACCATAGACATGTCCACATCAAAAGCAAGCTTGAAATATGATTGTGAACATACAGGTTGAAAACAATCCCCTCTGGTGTGTCGGTTTTGAAATTTAATGGATGGTGAAGGAAGAATGTCACATTACAGGATTGGAGGATCATTGAGATCATTTTAGAATTTCCAACCAAAAAGTTTCATGCATAGGGATACATTGGTTGTATTCCCAGAGTATGATCAAACCTATTACTTTGAGAAGTAGGGAATTGAAAATGAAGAAATTGGAAAACCATCGAGAGTGAATCAAAATACCATAAGATAATATTTATAATAGAGTTTTGTGAGGAAACTTGGAATTGACCAAATTCAAATGTTCATTTGAGATAGCGAGAACCTAACATAACCATCATCATTGGTTGAAGTGCCATATCCTCCTGACAAGACTCTGAACTCTTGAAAGGTTGGAACTTGAGTTGGGAAAGTGCAGTTAGTTACTTGTTTGAAGAATACTAATCATCGACACACTCACAATAAGACAAACAAGATCTATCCAAATCACAAGATCCATAGAATACTTGATTTTCATATGATAGATTTTCAAGATTGCAAGAAAGGTCTTCGATGATCAACATCTCATCTTGTTAAGGGCAGAAATATATAATTGAAAAAAATTCCTCAATGATTTGATCAAAATCTGTTTCAAAGTTCTGCAAATCCAAATCTTCTTATAAAAACAAAGTTTCATCCAGTAAACATAGGCAAGCATCATCATACAATTCAAAAGAAGTAGTATAATCCATAAATTGTCTGACTAAGGGCTTAACTTTATTAGTAACTTCAAAATTTATATGTTTATTATTAAGATTACATGATAAGAAAAATGAACATCATCTAAAGAAAGATAAGAGAGAAATATTAACTCCTCATTATAAGATTTCTCACCATTAGAAAAGGTTTCTGAATGAGATTCCTAGATTTGATTTCTTGGTTTTCTTATCTATAAGGTCTGAACACTTGAAACATAAAAAGGGGGAGGACAAGGAATTAAAAGGGACATGATATTCCTCCTTGATATGTTGAAGTTCTTCTTGAACAAGAAGGTGCAATGGATTTGATTCTAGAGATTTCCTCGAAATCCTGACCAATAATTGAAATTTTTCATCACATAATTCCCAATCCACATATTCTTCCAGAAACTCATAGAAAATTTGAATAAATATATCAAAAAAGTGTTCAAGGGACTCATTCAATTCCATACTAAGCTAATTGATTTCACTAAGAATATCTTGAGAGTTAAATTTGTCAAAAACACAATGAACCTCATTAAGCAATTATTTGAAAGAAAAGAAAGAAGATATAGGTAACGAATAACGCCAATGCTTGTCATGACCATCCAATGTAAGGGTAAACAACATAGAAAGAATGTATTCAGCATAAAATACACTCTCAAAGTATAATTGAACAAATTGAATCATGTAATAAAGAACGGTTGTTGGACCCTTGCCATCAAATTTTAGATATGACAAGTTATGTAAGAGTTCCACAGGGGTTGAATGATCTATAGCTTCAGAGAAAAAACTCAAGATTATGGTATGGGATGAAGCCATTTCATACAAGAGATTCAAATAGAATTTACAAGCTCAACTTGTCATCTTTCCCTATTTTTAGCGCCAGAATGTTGACAGTGCTTGATGTCGCTAACATGCAGGGGGTCTCCCTGATATGAATTCCCAATTAGACCTGACACCAATTAGAGTAGGATCCCCATCTGGTTATACGGTTTTATTTGTTGAAATATGTAACTAGGTTAAGTCTTCATAATGGCATATGTAATCATGATCTTATGTATTTAATGAAAAGAGAGAAATAAATTTATTATTGTTATTCTTGAGGTACGAGTTTCATGCTCAATGGATAATTATTTTTAAGTCACGCACACATTGAGTGCTTCTAGGGCTTGTCATTGAGTCTACATGTTAATTGAGCCATGTTACATATTGTAAATAAAATTTATTTGATTCAAAATACCCTCGAAGACCTCGTCATGGTTCAAAGATCAAGTTGGCCTAAATATAGCAATTTTTACCCATAAAGAGCCTATAAATAAGAAGGAAATTGACCTCATTTGGACATAATCTCAAGGAAGTTTGATCTCCACAAGATAGAAGCTGGAAAAGGACAAAAAAGTAGAAGAAGATAAATATCAATGTTTTGCGCCTCTCTCTCACTCTCTTGTGTTGGGGTTTTTATAGTTACTAGGCAAGATGAAATTTTTAAGCTGCATCGAAGCTGTGAAGCTACATCAAAGTTGTGAAGCTAAATCAAAGTTGTGAATTTGTATTTATATCGAAGTTGTGAAACGGTGAAGCTGTGAAAGGCCTAAGCAATGAACATTTGAAGCATTGAAGCCTTTGGTTCGAAGTTGTAGAAGAATCTTCTGGTTGAAGTTGTAGAAGAATTTTCTAGTCGAAATTGTAGAAGAATTTGTTGGGGATAGAAATTGTAGAATTTGTTGGAAAGCAGGAAATAATTGAATTGGTGTTGGAGGATCTTCGTTAAGGGTCATAGGTCTCGGAATTAGTCAATTTAATATCTATAAGAAGATAATAATTCTTGGAGGTTTTCCTCTTAGTTGGAGAGGTCTTTTCCTTGGTTGATCGCCTATATCTTGTGTCCTCTTGTCCCATTGTTCTTCATTGTTTGGTAGTTGTTTTATGATAAGAGAAATAATTATAATAAAGCGAAAGAAGAAGCTAATAAATTTAAGTAAAAATACATCACAAGTAGTTATAAAAGTAACATAAATCACCTATCTTAAGGCCCCTATATTTCTCAACATGGCATCAAATCTAAGGTGACTACATCAAGGAAGGGAATCTTAAAGAAGGATACTCAAGAGTGAAGCACAAGAATATCATTTAACATCAAGGGCATCAAATCATCAAGAAATAATTCATAATGTATGAACAAAATAAGAATCATTAAGAAGGATTACTCAAAGAAACAACAATGAGAAGACCTCAAAACCCTAGCTCACTCAAAGATAGGGTTCTTCAAATGAAGCATTCTTGTGAAGATTAATATCTCCATCACAAGGAAAAGAAGACCTAAAAGACCCTAAAAAAACTAAAAGAATGCTTACACATTGAAGAATATTGAAGTCTCAAATTTAAGGAAGCAAGAAGAAGGCATTGTCATCATCATCAAGGATTCAAGGTGATCTTCCTCTCTTTGATTCAAGGATCACTTTTGAAGGAAGATATCTTCATCAAGAATACATATTCAATTATCAACATCATCATCAAAAATAAAGAAGGCATCAGGATGAATACATTATCATCAAGGAGTATCTTCACAAGTAAGCATATTTATATCTATGTATAAATCTATAAACATGACCTCATTTTGCAAGGACAACAACAAATGGTTGGGTCAATAAACTATCTTGCATGAAAAAAGAGGACCAATTTTATCCTCATAGAAAATGAATTCATTGGTCATGTTAAGGGTTTAATTGTCAAACCTCCAAAAGAAGAATCTCAAACTCTACAAGATGAAGATATCAAAGGAAGAAGGAATAGCCTCGTACTTCATGATGGTTTTATAAATACAAGAACAACTGAAAGAGTTAGGGGAAATCATGTCAGATAGAGAAATGACCACCATGGTACTTAGTTATCTACCTGATTAATGGGGAAACTTAGTGTCAAGAATTTTTTGAAAGAAGGAATTCGCTTCATTCATTAAAATCTTGTTATTGTGTAAAATTGAAGAAACCAAGTTAAAAGAAAAGAGCAATGTGGGACCAGGTGAACAAGTTCAAGCATTTGCTTCCATGACTAAGAAAAAAAGAAGGTTTTGTTGGAAATAATACTGAGAGGGGGGGTGAATCATTATTATCAATTCAAATATTCCTTTTTCAAAAACAAATTGTATATGCTACTTCAGTTAGTTAAACCCGCATATATACGCAACTATGCAGAAGGAAACCCATGTATACAAAGCAAACTTTTAATTTACTTTATCTTTCTGATGATGATTTTTAATCTGTGATGCATAATCAAATAACCAGTAACCAGAGATAGTAAAACAGAGTAGAAAGACAATCACACACAAGAACAAGATATAAGGTGGAAACCCAATGTGGGTGAAAACCACCTGCTGCAATTCGTCTTTATCTTTCTTTAATTAGAAACTTCTTTTACAATGTACTGGTGTAGTCCTTTACTAGCACACGCTACAACCTGTAGAGAGCTACAACGCTCTCTCATTCTCCAGGTTCTCCTGGAAGGGAGCTACAACCCCCTTTAGCTCTTGTACTAGCCAAGATACTAGTACATAGATGCTGGCCTATAGAAGGCTACAACCTTCTCTTTCTTCCAGGGACCACGTTTCATAAATTTTCAGACTGGATCCATGAACATCAATCAATCATCAAGAATTTCTCCATCAACCAATCTCCTTTTCACCAATTAGATCTAAATCAAGTAGATACTTCTCTGACAGCTGTACCAAAAACAGAGTAACAGAATCCACACACCAAAAAATAGAACCCAAAACACAACAACAATAGACAGAAGCAGCTAGATCACAACTTAGAGTATATACACTATTTCAATAGCCTAAAACTAGCGTGCATACGCTTCTATGTATGGAACAACCTGCGTATACGCTTCTTTACTTCACAGAACTTGCGTGTATACGCCCCTTCGCTTCACTGAACCTACGTACAAATCTATAAAGGATAATTCACTCTTTCAGATATTCAATCATTAATTAACCTAGATTATCAGAATTGTATATCAAGCAAGCACCACATCTAGCAGATCAAAATCATACAAAGATACTATCATTCAAGCTTAAAGATTATGACCCATGGATAGAACTTATCCTTCTTTTTGCGCTAAGGTTCCTCCTTCATTCAAATCCAGATCTGCATCATAACCCAATTACCAGCTCTAGCACTTTATCAGATTTTCAATAATAATTCAGATGATCATTTGTCACAAGATCTCCTTCCTCTTTTATAGCCTTAGGCCTTCCACAATACCACAGTCCAAAACCATAACATTTCAATACGATGAACCCAAAACTAGGGATCAACACATCTAACGAGACGCCATGGTCCAAAACATAGGTTCAAATTCCAAGGACTAACTACCATGGACGAAGAGTATGATCCCCAACATATACGCACTTTTGTAACGTATAACCCGCGTGTATACGCGTGGGCCCCTTCAATGGCCTTACCCCAATCTTCCCCCTGGAATTTCGGGGGAAGCCACACCAGACCTTTTTCTTTCTTCGTTCGAAGGCCAAACTGATCCTGGGTTTTACTCCCAATAAAGAAGTCCCCCTCATTCGCCCCTTACACGCGGACACCAATTCAATGGCGGTCGCTCTTTGGCAGCTGACAAGCGCCACGCAGCAACCAATGATCCCGAGCTGCGACGAGAAATCGTAAATCTACGGAATAGATTCTAAAAAATGCTCACTTTTCTGTGCCAGTTCTTAGATGAACCTCCGTATATGTCTTTTTCTTCTTTTTGAGTGCCTGAACTGAGATCTGTTACCAAAGAGAGTTTCCATCAAGGACAACACCTGTACCATAGCTCCAAACCTATGCCATAATGCCAACAAACTCCCCCTTTGGACTTGATGGCAACACCAATATTCTCAAGATCATTCTCCCCCTTTGTCATCAAGGGAAAAGGGTTGTGCTCCCCCTGAGTACATGCTGAAATGTCTGCCCTGCTGTGCTGACCATGCTCCCCCTGACTATAGGCAAGATCTGCAAA
The DNA here is from genome assembly GCA_000404065.3 of Pinus taeda. Classification (NCBI taxonomy): domain Eukaryota; kingdom Viridiplantae; phylum Streptophyta; class Pinopsida; order Pinales; family Pinaceae; genus Pinus; species Pinus taeda. The sequence goes on from APFE030010218.1 coordinate 89,237, forward strand.
AGGATGTTCTTCAAGAAGATTCAAGACTTATACATCATAAAGAGACCTTCCTATCACCAAAAGACTCAATACATACATCCATCACCCAACCAAGTGGGAATACATCAGAAATTTACATATGATGACCAAATACATTACATCTTCATCCCAGGCATAGTGGGGAACCAATATAGGTTGTTACATGACCTTGATACCATCACAAACAAATAGAGAAGAAATATCTAGAGCAAGACTTATGAAAGTCATCAACAACTAATAGCAGCAGCAACTGTCAATCACCATTCAGATCAACAGCCAAGATTTCCTTTTGTTCTCCCTCTGCCTCTATTCTACCTGAAACCAACAATAGCTTAGAACCAAAAGCTTATAATATAATGCCAACAATACATTATCAGAAGATTATCTACTCCCCCTGAACCTGTGCCGGATGGTCTCTGTCAGACCCATATCAGACAATTTTCAAACAACCCTGTTACCTCTGATATGCATCAAGCCTCCATATACGCGACTTTCTCCCCACCAACCGGCATATGTACGCGGATCCTCCTCATGCAACTCGCGTACACCCATTTTTCTCTGAAACTGACAATATTTAACAGCAAGATGATACATCAAGTACTCCCAGCTTCTATCTGAGATATTCAAAAGTTTCCCTGGGCAGTGGTTTGGTGAGAATATCAGCAACTTGTTCCTTAGAAGGAACATACTCCAATTTGACCTTTTGTTCCAACACTT
>APFE030010218.1:91558-104785 GCA_000404065.3 Pinus taeda
TAGATGCCCTAACCTCCGATGCCATAACCAGTATTCATCATTCTTGCTCAAATAACATTGTTGTTCTCCTTCTTCAAATATGTATAGATTATTTGGAGTTCTTTTTCCTTTGATTACTGTTCTTCCTGTATCAAGATCACGAACACTGCACCCATCTAATCAAAATATCACCTCGGTTCCATTATCGCACATCTGACTGACACTCAATAGATTATGCTTCAAGCCATCAACATATAAAACATTTCCAGCTTTGACCTTTTCTTTCAACTGAGAAATGCCTTTTCGTTTTATGGCTGCAGGGGTATCATTTCCAAAAGAAACTTTCTTTCCCTTTTCTAAAGCAGTATATGATTCAAGTTTTTCTTTATCACATGTCATATGCTTTGAATATCCGCTATTGATGTACCATTGATTTTCCTGTCCTTCTGCATATAAAGCTATCCCACATCTTTCTGGTTGCGGTTCCTTCATTCTCCATGTTTTGGCACTTGAGGTTTGTTCTTTCTGAGTTGTCTTCCAAAACCTACTCTTGCATTTAGAATCTTCATGACCAAAATTATTGCAAATAGAACATTCAATTTCACTTTCAAGGGCGGAAAAGTTGTTGTAGGTCCTCTTCGTGATTGCAGGCATACTTCTTTGTTTTTGAGCTTCTCTAGTCATGATTGTCTTATAGCAAACACATTGAGCTATTTTGTGACCAAAGTTATGGCAAGAGAAACATTGGCCATTGAAGAAATTCCTGCGACTATCATCCAACCGATTGTAGTTTCTACTGACATCCATTCTTGAAGCAAATTGGGAAGATTTTACTTGTGGTTGGTTGTAGCTTCTACTTGTCCTTAAGGTAGCATGCCCCCAGTTTTCTTGATAGTCTTTGTTTGTCTTTGAGGAAGATTGTCCCTGATTTACCTGATGATTTCTATTAGGCATTTGCTCACTCCTTCTTGCTGCATCAAGATAACTTTTGGAGGTGGAAGCTTGAGATGCTTCTCCATTATACCCCAGACTTGTCTTTGTTAGAGGGGAGCACTGCACACTGATAATCTCATCCAAAGTTTCAGATCCTTTAACAAATTTAAGATTACGGGCCTTTGTTTTCTCAATTTCTTTTCTAAGACCAACAATTTCACATTCTAACTTCTCAAGAGATTTTTCTTTTTCATCAAGTTGAAATTGCGGAGTATCAATGATCATATTCTTTTCTTCTAAACATCTTTTTAGTCTAGAAATCTCTTCATAAAATCCATCCACATCTATAGCATCCACGTAATCATCATCTTCAAAGGCCATTAAAATTTTATAGTGATTACCTCATCATCTTCATTGCTATTTGAGAGTCCATCACTATCTTCATGAGTGTAATAGCTTTTCTTATTTGCATTATGTTTCATGTTCCATCTAATAGGTTCCTTCCCCTTATCAATATTATCCTTGTGAGGACATTTGGTAGCATAGTGACCTACTCTTCCACAAGAAAAGCATTTGAATGGTAACTTACCTTGGAATCGTCCAGTGCCCCGTTGAAAATTTTTGACAAAATTCGATTCTTCTTCTTCTTCTTATATGTGTCCAGACTCATAGTAGTCTCCTTTGCCAGAATCTTTGAAGGCAGCTTCTCTCCTATCTGATGGTCCTCCTTTCCTCATTTCATAAGCAGTTAGAATTCCATGTAGCTGTGACATTTTAAGGTTTTGAAGATTCTCCTTTTCTTCTATTGCAGAAACCTTAGATTCAAACCTAGGAGACAAAGATCTTAGAACTGTTTCAACCACAACAGCCTCTTTTACTTCTTCACCCAATTTTTTCACACAATTAACAATCTCATCTACACGAAGAAAATAGTTAGCCACACTTTCATCATTGTACATTTTGAGATTTTCATACTGAATTCTGAGGGTTTGAAGTTTTGCTCGTTTTACTTGATCATCTCCTTCATAGCTCCGAACAGTCTTGTCCCATATTTCCTTAGCGGATTTATACTATATGACTTTGACAAATTCATAATGCGATAGACATCCCAATAGATTATTGACTGCCTTTGCATTCGTTTCATATTTCTTCTTCTTAGCCGGATCTGTGGGAGTCGATGCTGGAAAAGTATACCTTGTATCTATGAAATCCTAGACTTCAGTACCCAGAGATTGAAGATAGGCAGTAACTCTAACCTTCCAGTATACGAAGTTTGTCCCATCAAAAACCAGTGGTCTGATTGATGCTTCCCTCTCGTAGTTTCTCATGATGAAAGATCTTCCTTCAAGCGATCAAGCTTCTTCAGAAGGACCTGCTCTGATACCAATTGTTGGAAATAATACTGAGAGGGGGGGTGAATCAGTATTATCAAGTCAAATATTCCTTTTTCAAAAACAAATTGTATATGCTACTTTAGTTAGTTAAACCCGCATATATATGCAACTATGCTGAAGGAAACCCGCGTATACAAAGCAAACTTTTAATTTACTTTATCTTTCTGATGATGATTGTTAATCTGTGATGCAGAACCAAATAACCAGTAACCAGAGACAGTAAAACAGAGCAGAAAGACAATCACACACAAGAACACAAGATATAAGGTGGAAACCCAATGTGGGTGAAAACCATCTGCTGCAATTCGTCTCTATCCTTCTTTAATTAGAAACTTCTTTTACAATGTATTGATGCAGTCCTTTACCAGTACATAGGATGCAACCTGCAGAGAGATACAACCCTCATTCTCCAGCTTCTCCTGGAAGGGAGCTACAACCCCCTTTAGCTCTTGTACTAGCCAAGATACTAGTACATAGAGGCTGGCCTACAGAAGGTTACAACCTTCTCTTTCTTCCAGGGACCACGTTTCATAAATTTTCAGACTGGATCCATGAATATCAATCAATCATCAAGAATTTCTCCATCAACCAATCTCCTTTTCACCAATTAGATTTGAATCAAGTAGATACTTCTCTGATAGTTGTACCCAAAACACAGTACCAGAAACCACACACCAGAAAACAGAACCCAGAACACAACAACAATAGACAGAAGTAGCTAGATCAAAACTTAGAGTATATACGCTATTTCAATAGCCTAAAGCTAGCATGCATACGCTTCTGCGTATGGAACAAGCTGCGTATACACTTCTTTACTTCACAGAACTTGTGTGTATATGCCCCTTTGCTTCACTAAACCTGCGTACAGATCTATAAAGGATAATTCACTCTTTCAGATATTCAATCATTAGTTAACCTAGATTATCAGACTTGTAGATCAAGCAAATGCCACATCTAGTAGATCAAAATCACACAAAGATACTATCATTCAAGCTTGAAGATTATGACCCATGGATAGAACTTATCCTTATTTTTGCGCTAAGGTTCCTCCTTCATTCAGATCCAGATCTGCATCATAACCCAATTACCAGCTCTAACACTTTATCAAATTTTCAATAATAATTCAGATGATCATTTGTCACAAGATCTCCTTCCTTTTTTATAGCCTTAGGCCTTCCACAATACCACGGTCCAAAACCATAACATTTCAATACCATGAACCCAAAACTAGGGATCAACACATCTGACGAGATGCCATGGTCCAAAACATAGGTTCAAATTCCAAGGGCTAACTACCATGGACCAAGAGTATGATCCCCAACATATACGCGCTTTTGTAACGTATAACCTGCGTGTATATGTGTCTTTGTCTAGATGAACCTGCGTATATGTCTTTTTCTTCTTTCTGAGTGTCTGAACTGAGATCTGTTACCAAGGAGAGTTGCCTTCAAGGACAACACCTATACCATAGCTCCAAACCTGTGCCATATTGACAACAGGTTTGTAGAATTTAGTCCTTAAAAAAATAAGAAGAAGGATATGTCAAAGATCCAATGCTATGTTTGTTAGGAATGTGGGCATCACAACAAATATTGTCTGAAATTCAAGAAAGAAAACAAAAGGAAAGAAGGAAATGTGGCTCATATCACTGAAGGTGTAGAAGAACCTGATGAGAATAAATCCAAAGCGATAGATCTTCACTATTAGGTTTTCTCCAATTCATAGCAAGGAGAATGGGGAGGTGAAAATACCTACACCATGGCAGTCAAGATGAGAAGCATTATGATGGGATACATCTTAGTAGAAGATGGCATCACGTTAGAAGCATATGATTAAAGAAAGAGCTTGAGACATCATTATAAAATCTTGAAAGATAGCTGAAGTAGAATTATATATGGTTGTATTAGTAATCATAGAAGGAAGTAGCTCTTGGTAACCTCATTTAAAGCATACATAGTACTTATGGTTATAAGAAAGTCATCTAGTTTAAATATCATCATACATCATTAGGAAGAATCAATTGTAGCTTGAGGATAATTAATATCCTCTATTGGAATATTAATTCAAAGGTTCACATCTTGGAAGAAGAAAGTGACTCACTGAGAATTGCACCTCCAATGGGATTCACTATTTGGAAGAATTATGGTATGATGACAAAGGAATGAAACATGTCAAGATGGTTGAAGAACTCTCAATCAAGGGAAGGAAGATGCCAAATGAAGCCTAGGTAACCAATATAAGGAAAGATCTATGTATGTGTGTATTTAATTGAGTCATGTCGTCATATGGTTGCAATGGAAAATATTCTATCTCATGTGCATGATCAAAGAAAATGGATTTCCTCCTTTGGAAATATGCATGAGGGCATGGTTCACATAATGTCTAGATGAAATCAACATAATATGTCCTCATATGGAATATGTGGTGGTTGAAAAAGATGAAGGAACTATGAATTAAAGTTCCTAGGGAATAATATGTGAACAAAGAAATAAGAGATTATGAAAGATGAAACTATGAGTACGTAGAAAAGGAAATCAACATATGATGACTAGTAGAATTGACCATGACATCTCCATGGAAAAGGTATAAATACTCTGATAAAGCTTAGAAATAAATGAGACCCTTGACATTGAATATATTTGAGATGTGTCAATATGTATGCAACATGTTGATGTTTCTATAAGAAGATGTCATAATGAAGGGACATCACAAAAGGTAAGTTTGATTTGATGTTCACTTTTTATTTTTGAACAACATTTGGATGGGTTAACATAGGGCTACTAGAAAACGAGTTGTAGATGTCACCTACAACTAGAACTCATATGATGGGATAGATTATACTAAAAGAAACATGATGTGGAAAAAGTAGTTGTGTGAGGGAGATCTAGATGTGGACTAGAAGTTCACTTTGTGATGAAGAAAAGGATGACATAAATGACATTTCTTGTGAAGGAAAGTGAAGGATGATCAATGCCCTACAAATAGGAGATAACGAATCGATAATAATGAAAAATAGATTCATGAAATCAAAATCAGGATCCCTACAGGAAGCTATAGGTCCCATGATCTCCACCAAAGAATAGACAGTTGTTATCGGAAACAAGTCCCTAGTTAAGAGGGGGCTTGGAAACAAGTCCTTGGTTGAGAGGGAGCTTGGAAGTAGGTCCCTTGTTAAGAGGGAGCTTGGACAAGTCCTGAAATGAGAGGGAACTTGAGAACATTCCTTTTGTAGTAATGGGTACATTCGTTTTGTAGGAATGGGTACATTCCTTTTGTAGGAATGGGTACATTCCTTTATAGGAATGGGTATATCCTCCATAGCTAAGAGAGAGAGATAGACACATCATTCTTGTCTTCACTTTGGGAAGAAAAATGCAATATTAAGTAATTAGAATCTGGCATTTGATACTCCTTGAGGATGTGGTAGTACATCCAAGATAAGAATAGTCCTGGAAGGTCATACCCTATGAACACTCGGGTGGGGTATATTCCTTGAGAGACAATGATGATGGTGTCTATAAATCATTATTCTCACCAACATTTTGCTCTGATATTGTGAAGAGATAGAGTTTTTAGTTAAGGCCTTGCTATGTGACAATGTTGGATGATATGATGCTAAACAAATGGGTTACCAATCTGACTCTTGTTATGAGAATTCTTGAGATTGAGAATGTCCAAGTACCATGTATGGATTATGAATACCAACCTAATTAAGAGGGAGTGTTGAAATAGGTAATTAGGTTTGGTCTTCATAATGACATATGTGATTACTATTTTATGTATTTAATGAAAAGAGAAAAATAAATTTATTATTGTTATTCTTGAGGCATGGGTTTCATGCTCAAGGGAAATTTAGTTTTAGGTCAAGCATGCATTGAGTGCTTATAGGGATTGCCATTGAGTCTACAAGTCAATTGAGTCATTGTCATGTATGAAAGACCCTTTTTGGAATGTTACATATTGTAAAGAAAATGTATTTGAGTCAAAATAAAGTCAAGAGACCCTCCAAAACCTTGTAATGGTGCAAAGATCAAGTCAGCCTACATGAAGGGACAAGTAAGCCTAAATATAGAAATTTGTGTCCCTCAAGAGCCTATAAATAAGGAGGAACTCGACTTCATTTGGACATACTCTCAAGAAATTTTGATCTCCACAAGATAGAAGATGGAAAAGGATAAAAAAGGAGAAGAAGAGACAGATCGATGTTTTGGGCCTCTCTTTCTCTCTCTCTCTCTCGCATGTAAGGGTTTTTACAGTTATTCAAAAATATGAAATTATGAAGTTGCATCAAATTTGTGAAGCTGCGTCAAAATTGTGAATCTACAATGAATTTGTGAAGTTGCATTGAAGCTATGAAGCTACATCAAATTTGTGAAGTTGTATTGAAGTTGTGAAGCCAGATCAAAGTTGTGAAGTTGCAGCTAGGTCGAAGTTATGAAAGGTCGAAGCTATTAAAGGTTGAAGTTGTGAAAGGTCGAAGTTGTGAACAGTCAAAGCACTGAAGTTGTTGGGTCAAAGTTGTAGAAGAATTTGTTGGTCCAAGTTGAATAATAATCTATCGTTTGAAGTTGCAGAAGAAGTTGTTGGGGATTGAAATTGCAAAATTTGTTGGAAATCAGGAAAGATTTGACATGGCCATGTAGGGTATTGGTTAAGGATCATAGGTCTTGGAATTCTTCAATTGAATATCTATAAGAAGAGAGAAATTCTTACAATGTTTCCTCTTAGTTGGAGAGGTTTTGTCCGTCACTAATCGCCTATATCTTGTGTCCTCATGCCTCATTGTTCTTCATTTTTTGGTAGTTGTTTGATGATAAGAACACTAATTATAATCAAATGAAAGAAGAAGCGAATAAATTTAACTAAAAAAGAACACAAGAAATTATCAAAGTAAGAGAAATCACCTATCTTACTTCCCCTATATTTTGAGAGATTTAGAGGCGTGCCTTGGCTGAAAAACATACATAAGAGATCATAAGCACAACTTTGGGGGAGAAAGTACCTAGGATTTTTTTATATTGAATGTTGATTGTAAAAGGGAGATTTCATGAACAAGAAAGGGACGACTCTCTAGTAGGGAAACAATAGTCCTATCATAAGAGAGACACGCGAGAAAAGAAGAATAAAAATCTTTGTCAACCTGCAAATTAGTTTTCAACATGAAAAACAATCATGAAAGCATAAACAACACTCATTCAAAAATATACATAACCAAAGAAATAAAGTAGTTCATTACCTTTAGTATGTATTACATCAACATATACTGCAAACATATAAAGGAAAATATTATTACATCCATTATCCATGCATGAAAGAGTGATGGCTCAAGGAGCTTATGATAATTAATGAAATATTCCAAGTACATCGATCTATAGGTTGAAAATGAGCTCCAATAGTGGAACATTAAGCTACTAATTGTTTCTCAAAATAATGGTCTTCTCCCTTAAGAAAAACAGGAGAATTAAAGTCCAAGTATCTCAAAATTCAAGCCACCTTTATGAGTTGTGAGGATGTATTTATAACAAATGACAATGCCTTTTGAGTTTCCTCATGAATCTTCAAGTTCTAAGACTTATGGGCTTCCACATAACCTTTCATAATCTACTCATTACTCTATACATTACACATGTCTCTCTTCACATTCCACCTATTTCTCTTGGACTTCATTACATGTGATTAATTGTTCACCAAATACAAATTATATATAAGACAGTCGCTACATAACACAAAACTGTAATAAGAAAAATATCTTCATATAGGAGAAAGAGATAAAGTAGTAACTTCAACATGGAATTCATTTGTGATATATGAGTGCCATGTTTTGAACTTTGCTGTGATGATTTTGACTCGGATATGACACTATACAATGCATTTTATCTTTACCTCCAATTCTTATGTCAGTATGGATTTGGATATGGATTGTACACTATTCCATAGCCACGATAACTTCATATGAACCTTATCTATTGAAATTGCATGTTGTAGGATAATGTCCTTAGTGATGTCCAAACCTTCCATTTTTGTTGCTTGCTTGCTTGATTTGCTCGGTGTACTACTTTATCTCCTACATAATGACAACATTGCCTCTTATTTCTCCTAATGCTCCCACTAAAGGTATTCCATGTTTTTGTATCAAGGACTCCAAAACACTATGTTGTCGACCATAAGAATCTATAACGTAGGTTGCTTGTTCACAAAGATAGATGTAGTTTTGAATATGAAGCTTCAATTGTACTCTATCCATCTCAACAACAATATTTTCCTTCTTGACCAATTGCTCTAGAACATCTAGGTATTTGACACCCACTCTTCTATTATATCAACAACTCTATTTGCAACCTTTAGGAGTTCCAAAATTTCTCGAGCATTATTCTATGTTCCTACCAGGGGTACCACCATCTCATGTAAGGGTATCATTTCATTGTACAACTGCTCCATAGTGTCCTCCACTGGTCCTAGTTTTTCAAGTATAGTTGATTAGAATTCCCTTGTACTAAAAATGTTAGAAGTCAATCATTGATTCTTTGTGATGAGGTGGTCTATTTTTCACTTTGTTGCAATCAATTCCTTCATCAATCATGCATTCTCGGACATAAGATATTCTGAGTTATCTTGTGGTGTTGTCACAAAAGAAACATTAGATGCCATAGTTGCTCAGGGGTTTCTTCGGGTGTTATATTAATTTGACAGTGGATATAGAGACTAGATGTTCAGGATCATTCAAGAAATACCTTCATCTCTCTTACACAATCCTCTTATTTAATTGATCTTAAGTAACATTGCTAAAATCAATGAATCTATCTTCTAGTGGAGGGACAATCCCCAACTCGTTGAATGGGAGATGGCCACCTACATGAGGACGTTCTAATGGAGTGCCTGGTTCATCTTCAATGAGCTCAATAGCATCTTCTTCTTCCAATTCTACCCCTATCTCTTTGGCCATTTGTTCTTCCTCCAAGATCTGTGTGACTTCCTCCTCATGTGACTACTCCTGCTACTCTTCTTTGGCTATCCTTCTCCTAACCTCTTCTTCCTACTTCTATTTGAGCATGTCATCTTTCCTTCTCTTTTCTTCCTCTTCTTGTTGAATATGTGCCTCTAATATTTTTATTTCTTGCTTAGAATTAATAACAACTTTACTCAAAGGATCAACTTTAAACTTTCCACTACCTTGTATTGTTGGATCATGCTTAATCCTCTTCTTGGAAGTTGTCATGCTTACTTGCGATGTTGCTACTTGTTGTACCTCTTGCATCTGTACATCTGGAACTAACATAACTCAGGAGGGAATTTCCCCATCCCCTGGGTGGTTTCTTCTTAAATCATTGTAACAACTCTTAACATTCCTGTCCTCTGGGATGGTCATTAGTACCTATCCCCAAGTATGTTGTATCTTGTCACAATGTTGCCCGCATACTTTCGTGGGATCATATCTATGAAAAATGTGAGTTCCAAAATGAAGGTAGTTGAGTTCTTCAATTTCATCTCCTACTTCTTTAAGGCTCTTCAGCTCAAGAAGTCCAATTATCAAAGAGAAAGTGGGCCAAGGGTCCTTCCTTATTTCATCAAGAACTATAGATAGTTCATTATTCAGTTGATCGGCAGCATATTGAAGGACCACATTGTTGGTCACATATCGTGTCATAATATAAGGGGTTTTGTAACATCCAAAACATATAATGTACGTGCCATCTGATGTGGCGAACCATTCTGTAATATAATATATTGCCTCCTTTACCTAATTTGTCATGTAAGGGGGATCAATTTCATAGACAAGGAAAATTTTAAGGATGGAAAATTTTCTTGAAGTTTAAAAACATTGGCGAATCTCACTAATCCCTAATATGAAAACTATAAAAATTTTATTGATATATTTGTAGAATTATTCAAGTTTATAATGATTTTATATATAGTCTCTATATAATGTTGGCGATTTTTAAGGTGAAATATTTTTATATTCTAAAATTTGGGTGAATCGTCTTTTATAAAAATTGGAAATTGGCGAATCTTTTTTGTGGAAAAATCATGGAAAATTAACCCACTGGGTGAAAATTAGCCCCTAAAATTTTCCATGTTCATAGATCATCCTATATAGTACTGCAAAGAAATTCTTCATGGATTGGTCGTAAACTCCTCTCAAACTACTCTCTGATAATACTTTGCACTAGAAATAGACAGTAATATTATCTTGTGGGGACCAATTCCAATTCATTAAAGGAAATTCATAGTGAGCACATATCTCTCCTAGCAGATAAGTTGACATATAAAATTTTGGTGGTCATTTTTCTTGCAAAGTTGTTTTGGGCTGTCATATGTAATGTTGCAGCTCATAGGAAAGGATATATGCCCAGTTGAAATTGTTACCTCTTGTGACAACCATGATGAGAATGAAGATCCAATTCTCTTCAAAGATTTTTGCATTTTCTCGCCCATGCAACCTGCAACACATAGCTATGAGATACTCATAGACCTTTCTAAGAGTTCTCATCGAGTATACTGTAGTTGGTCTATGGTAGAATCTCGCTAGATCTTGGCTCAAAGACTTGATGATATCCTCAGTGTTGAGACTTTCCCATGTTGCATAGAACTAAGTATTTTCAATTGCCTCAGTTTTAACATCTTATAATAAGAGTGCATGTCATGTCCATAATAAAAGTAAATATCAACACTACTCTCACTACGTAGGACGAAATTGGCATCATCCATATGTGACAAGATCCATACAATGGCCTCTACATAAGGCATCACCAGGAATCTGCATGCAATCCTATGTATTTGGGATCACTTAATATTGATGTAAGCTTATTTTTTCTTCAAGTCCTCAGGGAACTACTTCTACATAAAAGTATCCTTAATGTCTTTCCATGAGACTTCAATTGATTTGTCTATAAAGTGTTGTGTGTCTGCAAGGATAGAAACTATAGTACTAACAAATTCTACTACCTCTTCTTTAGAGGTAACCTATTAGGTAGTTGGAGGCATTGTTCCGATAGATTATGAGAGTGTAATGGGACTTGTATCTAGAATAATTGCAAATGAAAGTGTGCACATGGTGACAAGCATTAGCTTCAAGAAATTATTTATTTAATACAAGTAAACTACTCAATAGATAGGTACCAAAATAATCTTAAATATATCTGAGAACATATTCCTATCAATGATGAGATAAGAAGATTTGATCAATCACTAGGGATAACAACTACATCAAGATAAGAGGAGGGCACATGTCAGAACAATAGTGGTGAGACAAGGCCTAGTCAAGGCTTAAGGATGTGTTATGTGCTCAAGGAAAGGGAGAGAAATGTTTTTAGGGTGTAGGGTGTGGGATTAGGGCACAAGGGAGGCTCATTGATGCTTATGAGTGCACCATGCGCTCAAGGAAAGTCAGAGAGGTTGCAAGGTGCAAATTGAGTGTACGTAAGGTCAAGCTTGTTTCTTGTGAGTGCGCTATGCACTCAAGTGAGGACAAAGAGAGTGCAGGGTGCACAATTGATGAAAAAGGAGGGTTATCTGAGGCTTTTTTGTGCATTTTGAGCCCAAGGGAGGGTGGCCTTATTCCTAGGCACAATTTTCAAGGGGAATAAGCTCTTGTTTCTCCAAAGTGCACTCTGAGAAGAAACTTGGATTTCTAGGTGTAATTTTCTAAGACAATGGGGCTTTAACATCTAGGAGAGTGATTTGTTTATAAATGGCTAATAATTTGCTAACTAAAGACTAGAAACAATATAGAATCACAATGATACTAAGAGGAAGAGTCTAAAAGTGTTTATAGGCTTTGTTTAAATTATGACAAGAAAGTGAAAGGACATGGAATGCAAAGAGTCACATGAAATTCCACTTGTGACAACAAGATGCCACTCGTAACAGGAAGAATAGGTACAAATGGCACTAAAGAAACTAAAACAGATCAAAATGCTAGTAAGGTAAACAAGAATGAAAGAAAAAGCAAAAAAGTAAAACAAGGAAACTGACATGCAAACTTACTTGTAATTAAGGTCAAAGAGAAGCTCCTGATTTGAAGAAGTGTGCTCAACCCAAAGTGAATCAATTATGAGAGTGAATGATTAATTGGGTTTATTATAAATATAAATCAGTATGCAAGGCAAGTCCACACATGCTCACCACTTTTTGATCAATAAGTTAGTTAGTTAGTTAATGTGGAGTGGCCTCCTATTTCCTAGGAGTGCGCTCAACAAGAAACAAGAGAAATTGCATGCAAGGAAACAAGAGAGAAAACCTCTTGACATTGAGGAGTGTGCTAGGATAGAGGGAACAATTCATTAAGTTAAAAGAGTGTGCTCAAGGTGGGGATCCTCACTAAGAGTTGAGAGTGTGTTCACTATAAGTTATGAGTTCCTTCATCTTAGAAAGGTGTAGTTCCAATGAACAATGGCCCTTTGTGATTGCTATGTTAAAAAAGTGCACTTTTCTTAGGGAAAAGGAGGTGCTTTATGGCTTTTTCATGTGATGCATGTCTAGTGAAATCTAGTTACTAAGTTGTGAAAATCTAGGCCTTTTCCTATTTTTAGAAAGATGACATGGGCACTCCTAAAGACTAGGTTACAACACTTAGGAAACTTTGACTTAAGAGGAAAAGTGACACTTTATAATCATCCACAAATATTTGTCACTTGGGAAACATGAGAAAATAACAAAAAAATGCAAGGTAACTTGAAACAATAGTTCATGTAGTCTACAAAATTGAGTTAGGCATAAATTTTGGATGGTCATTGTCACAATGAAAACAGGGAGGGAAATTTTTGAGCCCATCATATTCATTTTTTTCCATTGTTGACAATAATATTGAGAGGGGGGGTGAATCAGTATTATCTAATTCTTTTGCCAAATCTTTCTTATTTATACTTTGAATTATTTTTGCATACCAATACCATAAATAATGAGCATGAACAAGAAAAGCAGA
>APFE030010218.1:116267-131302 GCA_000404065.3 Pinus taeda
CCATAAGCATCAAATGATCATCAAGTATAAGAGAATCACCCAATCAACTGTAGTAACCAGATCAACAATAATAGGACCAAACCCAAAACACAACAATGATAAACAAGGATTTTAAGAGAAGTAAGCACCCTGCTCAACTGCTCGCCTGCATACTGGTACTCACCCTGCTCAACTGCTTGCCTGCATACTGGTACTCACCCTGCTCAACTGCTTGCCTACATACAGTACGCACCCTGCTGAACTGCTAGCCTGCGTACGTACACACTCTGCTCAACTGCTAGCCTACGTACCCCGCTCTGAGTCCACTGAACTGCCTGCAGTCATCCACACCTGAAACCCTTCTGCACCTGCGTACCGGCACACCTGAAACCCTTCTGTGCCTGCGTACCAGCGCACCTGAAACCCTTCTGTGCCTGCGTACCAACGCACCTGAAACCCTTCTGTGCCTGCGTACCGGCGCACCTGAAACCCTTCTGTGCCTACGTATCGGCGCACCTGAAACTCTTTGCTCCTGCGTATGTATGCACTTTTCGCTCACTGTACCTGTGTACCTTCGAGCATAGATGATTTCAAGACTTCAGAAAGAACCCAGACAGTTAGATCTACAGATCTGAACATGCGCCGAAAAGATCTTAGTCCATCAACAGATTCGCCTTATTTAGATCTAGACTAGATCTAACCCTCATAAGATATTTAACCAAAAACATGCTTAAGCCAAATGATCTCCTTTGCTTTATATAGGCAAGCTCTTCCTCAAATCAAGGATCATGGGGCTCAATAATAATAATAAAATAAACAATACCACGGGCCAAAACCATGATAACACAATATCGTTGGCTAAATACATGAGAAACCCCACATGTGGGCGCTAACTGCCTTGAAGTGTGCTGCACTGGGGTACGCACACCATGAATGGGAACCCGGTATTTGGGACGCGGTCCTGCAACGGTATCTGCAGGTACGCACTCCTGCCTGAACTGTTCTCCTGCGTACTTCTTTATTTTCATCAAAATGAGAGCCATGCCATGGGTGTTGCCATCAAGTACAACATCTGAAACATATAATCATACCAGAACCATAATGCCAACATCCATTTCCTCATTCACTGATTATTTATGCATCATGGAAAAATATCTAAAGAGGTGTCTATATTTGTGCATTTTTGGTATGGGAAAGTAACATGTTCATAGTAAAAGGTTTTTTCCATACTTCATCATGGTAGGAGATTTCAATGGATGTTCGAAGAGGTTGGGAAACATTAATGTAAACACATATCTGGGCATAAGAAGTGTGTTGAGTGTGTCAAAATTTCTATAAATCCAGCTCTAATACCATGTATATATCTCTACAAATCTAGCTCTAATACCATGTAGAATTTCCTTGTAGATTCAAACTGCAAATTGTAATATGCTAAGAAAATTGACTTGAACCTACTCTATTCATAAAAAAAAACAATAATTGATCGATGAGATCATGAAGCATATAGGAGAACGAATTCAATAACACATAACACAATAATTTTTTGGGGAAAGACACAACTAAAAACCTTTTTTATTTGTATATTTCATTAGTCAAAGAATCAGGATGAATACAATATGCTTTGCTAAAAATTGTGCTCAACCTGCACAAGTATTTTCTATCATCTGCCTAACTGACTACCTTTGGCCAATACGTAACCAAATATACAAGCCTTCAAGATCCCAATTCCATACATTGCTCCTCAAGGAATTAGCTCTTATTTAATCGAGAACTTCATCAATTATGAATTGCACAATCCTCATAGGCATTCCTTTGACCGCATGCACCATTGGTTTAATTCAGATGATTTTACAACTGATACTACATTATCCTTGAAATTGAATATCAACTAGGTCTTTCTCTAATCTAACATGCAAGAGTTAATTATGAGTGAATCTTCAGTTTATTAGTTGATCACTGCAGGTTACACCCCACTACTGCAGGTTACACCCTGCTGTTGCAGGTTACACCCAACTATAGTAAGTTACACCACACTGCAGTTGGTTACACCCCAATGTTGTTGGTTACACCCACTGCTGCTTGTTACACCCCAGTGTTTCTGATATCCCACAAATTCCCCCATTAGGTGGAACTAGATAAACTAACTTTAACTCAATTTTATTGAATTAAATAATTACAACTCAAAATAAACTCAACTAGTTGTCCCAATTGTAGGAGACATTGTACATGACACTAGTTAGACCCTCAACATGAATTAACTAGGCTACCTAAGTCAAATTAACTTATTTAACTATTACAAGTTGTCATGAGATGTTGAATCACAATTTAATTCAAGGAAAAATTAAATTACGATTTTCTTTCGTGATGCTATTTTGAACATTTCTTTTTGCTATTTTCAACACTCCCTCTCAACAAGAAAGGAACTCAACTCTATCATAATATGATACCTTTGGAATGTTCTGCATGCAACTCTTATCACTGTTGCTATTGATACTAAAACATTTTCAACTAAAAGACATCCAAATAAAATAAAAAGAATCAACTATGCCTACAATTATCTAATGGAAAAATTGTGTTGTTGTTGAATATGCTATTGAGCCTACTTCTTTACTGTCAACTCTACTATGCACTCTTCAGTATTTCACTGACACTTACCCTCTTGCTATTGAATACTGTGGGCCCTCATAGAAAAGTAATGATACATGAGACAAAAAACACTTCAATGGATCTTGTCCAATTTATGAAACTCTTGGACTAAGGTTTCATATCACTGCACCTCACACCTAGCGGTATGGATGCAGGTGCTCCCTCTACCCACTTCACTTGCAATTTCCCCCTACTAGAAGTCTCTGCTTGAGCGGATGTCTCCACTCGGCCTCCTCTTTTCATCTGCAATTGTGGTTGCTCCACAACTTGTTGAGGCTACTTCTGAGGCTGCATGTTGAGAGGCAATTCATGCTCCCTCGCAACCACCAAGTCTCTAACCTTTTCCTTGCTCCTACAAACTTTGCATGCATATGGTATCTCAAGTTCATATGGGTTCTTGACTCAAACATTGATCTGCTTCACTTTTCTTGTGGTGATGTGTCTAAAGAAAAGCTTTCCTTTGCCAAAAGTCACATCGTAGCCATGGTCATCTAATAATGTGACATAAACAAGATTATTCTTTAGCCATAGAACATACATCACATCTGTGAGTCTAAGAGAGGAGAGAGACTCCCTCTTAAAATTAAAAATACTGATTTCAGTCACACTATATCTCCCATCATCGCCAAACTCTATGTTCTTCTTGAGGTCTTTCCCCTCCAAGGCACTAAATAGATCTCTATTCCTTTTCATATGGAATGAGGCATGAGTGTCGAGATACCACATGCTTGCCATTACAGTTCTTTCCATGCATGAAATGAGAGTGAAATCAAGTTCAAAATGTGAAGCTAGAGCTTCACCTACTACTGCTATTGTAGGTTCCTTCTTGCTTGCTTTCTTCTCTAGGAATTTCATGGCATAATGCCTGAACTCATGACAACGAAAATTTGATGTTCGAAAAGTCCTTCTTTCTGGCCTCCTCACCTTGGGACTTATTTCCCGTGGCTTTATTTTCTTTGATGACTAATGAAAATTCCTCTTCAAATTATTTGGATGAGGTCTCATCTCTGGTGCTCCACCGAATCTCTTCTTATACCAAGTCGAACCACAACCACTCCCACTCTAGTAGCTTCTCCCTCGTATTAACATAGTACTAGGAGCCATGCCAGCTCTTGCGAAGGTCTAGAAGTGGTAGGCTCACCATATCATCTTTGATAACCATAACACTGATACTTCCAAGTTCATACCAACATTGGGTGAGCTTGGTTAAGTACTTCAGTATTGTGTCGCCCTTCTCCATATTTATCTTTCTGAGCTTGTCCTTCAGTGCTAGCTTCTTTTTGTCACGATTGTTTTGAAATAAGTCTTTCAAGGCCTTCCACATTGAAAATGGAGTCTCCTTACCATGGCGGTTTGAGATAATATGATCTCAAACTCCTTCTACGATAATGATTCTCGCCTTTGCAACACACTTTCTCCTCTCTGCCATATCTTAAGCATCAAATAGCTTAGGAATATCTTTGTATATGAATTCATTAAGCTCATTGTATCCCAACACTTCCTTCATCTTGTCCTTCCAAGCAATATAAATCGAACTACACTCAAGGGAATATTCAAGTCTCAATCTGTAGAATGACATCTTGTTGGCTCTGAAGTATGATACTGCAAATTCAATTTCTCTTACAAAGGAAAAACTCCTATTCTTCTCTTCTATATTGATTTCATGTCTGATACCATGTAGAAATTTATACAAATCTAATTTTGATACCATGTAGAGATTTCTACAAATATATCTTTGATAACATGTAAAACTTCCTTGTAGATTCAAACTGCAAATCATAATATGCTAAAACAATTGACTTGAATATATTCTACTCGTCAACGAAAACAATAATTGATCAATGAAATCACGAAGCATACAAGAGAAGGAATTCAGCCACACATAACACAATAATTTGATGGGGAAATCCACAGCTAAAAATACCTGCTATATGTATATTGCATTAGTCAAAGAATCTGGATGATACAATATTCTATGCTCAACCTTGAGCTCAACCTACTATTGTAGCGGCTACAACCACCCCCTAAAATTTCACCTTAGCTTCTTTTTGGAGCTTCCCTATCAACCATCCTTAGCAACAGGTCTTACACTACCAACTACATAGGCTTCAGCTGATTGTTAGTGGCTTCCCATCCTGTTCATGTCAGTTTGCTTCACTCGCTTCAGAGGCTGCCTTTCTGGACTTAGACTATTTGCTGGCTGAGCAGCTCCCCCAGAAAATTGCACAATTCGGTAGGGGGGGGGAACCAACCTTCCCTCCAAAAATTGCGCAAATCTGTTGGGCATCTTGCTGAGCTCCAAAATTGCACATCACAGTTAGACAGGCTTCCCACAAAAAATTACACAATCTAGCCCGGTACTAGGCCTCGACCAAGAAACTGTGCAATTCTGGGAGATAGTCACCTGCTCAACCCAGAAATTGTGCAATTTGTCAAGGAAAACCAACCCATCTCAGTCCAGAAACTATGCAAATCCCTCTTCCAGTCTTGCAGGTTGTTGCATGTGCCTACAAGTTGATTGGTTCTGTCTGATACCCAACAAACCTGATTTGCATGCATGGGCTTCTTTCCCTAAAATAGAAAAATGCAACATGCAAAAAGAATCCCTAGATTTGAGGGATCTATTTTTAGCAGCTAGAGGTTATATGCAAATATCATTTTATAAATTGCCCTCCAAGTGTCGCTTTTTCATAGATTTGTGGCATACGCGTCGTGAGCCTCAAACTTATTTATTTGAAACTACAGAGCTCATTCTTCACATTGATATTAGAGCTCTGACATCCCATATCACATCTAGGAGTCTTCAGTGCATTTAGCTCAGCTATTTCCGGGTAAGTCCGCTTTACATGTCTTTTGTAGAACTTTTGTCACCTTTTTTGTTTTAGCTTGTGTGAGTGTTGTCTACTTGATTTCTGTGAAGACTTGTTTTCGTTTGCATGCATGTTAGCCTGTACAACCACCGTTTCAGTTTTTTTTCACAAATCATAGTTGTCCCATGCATGACATTGTTTTTTCACCGATGGTTGTCGATGTGGCAACCCGTTTCACATACATGCATGTTTTCCCATTTTTTGAATATTGCATTCATTGTTTTCATGCATGACCATTCACACTTTCCTACACTCAGTTTCACCATGCCTTTGAAACTTCACATGTTTTTAGTCGTTTGTCACCAGGTCTGGGAAATCTTGGCTCGAGCCTTACTTTTCCTGAACAATGTTGCACATTTCTAAGAGGGAAGGCTCTGCCTTCCTCCCAAAAAATCTACAAAACTATCTAGAGACTATCCTCCAGGCTTACTCTATGTAATTATGAGAGGCAATTCTCTGTTGGCCCAGAATATTGTGCAATGCAATCCCTGGACTTGCATGCCTTGTTGACTGAAATTGGGCATTGCGTAATGTCAGCCACCAACAGGTCCACCTGGATTGCACATTGCACAATTCGAGCAGTCAACCAACCTCCAGATAGTTCGAACTATCTTTTGTGTAGTTCTGGCAGTTAATATCCTCACCTCTAGGTGAAAATTCTGCAATCCTTGCCATCAGTCTCCCAAGTATGTTGCAAGTTAGTCCTCAAGTTTTCTTTACTTTTCAACTGACATATTTCTTTCCGTGAATTTCACCATGTCTCCAAGTATAGTAGGTGTTCATCCATCTCTCAGTAGTTTAGGTTCAATGGCCTCCAAGAGAGCAGGACACCGATGGAAGCGAAATTGGAGATGCCGTTGAGAAAGTTTCTATGAGTTTGTCAATTTACAAAGACACCAAGTTTCTCATAGACAAAGACATCAAGTTAAAATGGCATGACATTAATTCTAGATTCTTAGGCACATTTGGGGAAGATCTTGAAGACCACAGGGTCTATGTAAATATTCACAAGTCTGGCTTGTACCAGATTGCATGTAGGTATCCCATGTTTCCATGCGCGTATATGATACATTGGATAGTCTTGCACACTAATCTAGAGATGATGGTGTTAAGGAGTGTTAGTGGGACATAGATTCCTACCTTCACGGAATAGGACTATCAGCAGATGTACCACTTTCCGTAGCCAATGATCATGATGGAAACACCCTTTAGCATACCCAACAGTAGTGAAAATTCCATGGATATGTTGAAGATCTAGGTGAAGGATCCAACCAAGTTTAGGACAACACCCAACTAGGTTTACAAGACAAAGATACTATGGAAGGTGTCGTCCCTTAAGAAACCAATTTCTAAGCTGTGGAGAAATCATGCTTAAGACATTAAAATTTTATTATGCATGTCACTTATTTGTATAATGTGTATTCATTTTGAGGAGTATGACGAACATGATCTTAAACCCTTAATATATAGTTGATGTGAAAGCCTCAAGATGCCATGTGGTGTTGGATATAAATGTTGTGTGAAGAATACTTTGAGAAGTTAAAGGTAATATGTTGTGTTTAACAAAAACTATTATCTTTAACTTAGAAGAAATAGATATAAAGAAGTTTTAAACATGGGAGCGCTATTTTAAGGAAATTCAACTATATTCGTAGAAGTAAACAGATACCCACAGCATCATTACCATATTTAAAGAGAGTAAGATACAAAATGACACATAATAGAGAGATTACAAGTCATACCCAACACTGTATGGAAAACTCCTGATTATTTCATTAATCATCAATTTATCAAGTACAAAATGTGTAGTCTTCAAATTCTTCAAAAATCAAACCCTTCTTCTTTGAATTTTCCTCTTTTTATACATCATAGGACAGTTGGTAACTACCAAAACTATCAAACTACTTAACTACTTTCTAGTTGCCTAAAGTAAAATGTCATTTCAAGACATTACATTGTAGGGTAAAAGACACCTCATTTTCCTCGGGAAATAAGATAACATAAAATGGAATGGAATTAAACTATAATTGGTGATTGTTGGTCACTGTTTGAATCAATGGCTTGAGTAGATGGTCCTGCTGGTGCATCTTTTGTCTTCTCTATCATCCACTCTTTGCATTTTCTCCACAATAGTACAATTGACTTTGGTGCTTCTTCCAATTTGTTGAGTGCCATTTTGCATGTTATAATCCTACTATTAGTAGGCTTGTCTATAAACAAATTCTTCACCATCCACAGAAGCTTAAAATCTTTATTAAGATAATTCACAATAGTTTCTCCCTTCAGTGCTGTTGTCGCCTCATGGGTGTTGTCAACTTTTCTTTTTGCATCAACTAGCAAAGTCTCATATGTTTTCCATGGAAGCAAGTTTCCTTGTAAATTCCAACAAAAGGGAAGCCCAAATCTAACTCTTTTATCAAATAGGATGTTAAACTTGGAAACTACTTCTTTTATCTCGTTTGTCTCCTTCTCAGTAGTATTTAAGTAAATGTTTCAGACAATCAACTTATTAAAATCTATTGCACATAGTGTTCTATCTGTAATTTCATGCTCCTTTATCTCTAAACTAGACTTAGAATTAATCAAATCTATCATTATTTTTGCAAACTTTGATCTGTCTAATTCTTTTTGTTTGTCTTGCATAACCACACTTTCCAAATCTTTGACAATTTCTTTTTCATCAGACATAATAACAAGGAACTCCTAGATGCTCCTGATAAGTTCAATAATTTTATCCCATAGAATCTCCCTAGATTGAATTAAGGGTAGATTTCCCTTCATCTTCTCCTTCAGCCTTTTAATTTCCTCTTCAACCCTTACAAGGTCTTCTCTATATTTCTTTGTGTTTTCCTTCTCCATTCTAGCTTCTTCTTCACTCATGTTTAAGAGTTTACATGCTATTTCCATGTCCCTTTTTTCTTTCTTCACATCATGCTCGGTCATCTTTAACTCTGTCCCTAGCTGTAATATTTGTGCTACTCGATCCTCTATATTGGATGGCATCACTACTATGCAGACATGAGTATCCACCTTTTTTTGTAGCTTATCCAATGATTCTTTAAGTAAAGAAACTTCTTCAGTTTTTTGCAATACATCATGTAATAGCTTCTCCTTTTCATTCTCAACATCAACTATCCCTGCAACCATAGGATGCTCACCTGTAGGCAGATTCAACTTCTTCTTTAAAATTCCAGTCTCTGAATTAGCAGATTGCAACAATTTTTTTATTGCAGGTTGATTGTTAGGGTTGAATCCTATTTTAATAATAATCTTCTTTAATTTATCCATCTGGCCATTCAGAGCCCTAGAGTTGGCTTTCTCTAACTTTAATTGATGAATTACTTTATGTAACATTTTCTCCACTTTAATAGCAGCTGCATTTGTCTTATGTAAATCATTGACAATCAATTGCCATGTCTGGATGTGCAAATTGATCTTGTCACGCATAGGAATATTATGAGTATCAACAGTCAAATCAATAGTTTTGAAATTACTGGTGGACCCAACTGACATCTCAATAGGATGGGAGAATGCAATTTTAATTTTACTTTTCTCTAAGTCCATAGTAGACAATAACCGAGTTTGCTCAGGGACAACTTGAGACTCAACGTGAGCCTCCATATTTTACTTTACTTTCTGGTTTCTCTCAACTATCTGGGCAAACATGCTTTGAATTAGAGGAACCTAATCATGAACAGGTTCTCTGGAGGATGGAGAAGATAGTGAACCCTCTGTTGCTCCCAATTGGATTACTAAACCAGGTTGTGTTGAAGACAATGCATCCAAAATTTTAGTCCTTTTTGCTGCTTCTAATTCTTCTTGATCAAGATCAATAACATCTTCTATAGTCCTCTTGGCACCTTTTTCTGAAATATTAGGGGTTTCAATATCTGCCCCTTTGGTGCTCTATAGACCCCCGTTTTCCATTTTCTCTATTTCTGGTCTACTTTCATGCATAAAGGCTGAATATCCTTTCTTTAACCTTATTTTTCAAATAATTTGATGAGGGTCATAAGCCCACTCAACCACCTGTAAGAGACACATGTCATCCAACAATTTCTCAACCTCTTGAGTAGCCTGTGTAGTGTTTGCAATCAAGGGTCCTACTACTCTAGGAAATTCAAAGAAATAACCCTTCTTCATTGGAACAAAATGAACATGATCCACATTCAAACTCTATCTGATAAACTCAAGAGAAAAGAGCCTCAATGGCACAAATTTTGGTGACCTATATGGTTTAATTGACGCTCCATAAAACCTAATGTTTTCATGTTCTTCAAATATGAACCAATCTCCACACCTTACATCCTTCCTCAATTGAAGGAATTATTGAGATTTGGGAAGAAATGTTGGGGGCAAGGTCCCATTCAAGATCTTGTAGGCCATTGGAAGGAACAAAGAAGTGAATTCAAACATGCCACCATCTCCTAGATCACCCCTTATCAATTCTGTCCAGAATACCACTGATTGCTTGTTTTTGTTTATGTCAACAATATTTAGTTCCAAACTTGTAAAATGTTCAGCATTCTGGTACAGAAATAAAAAAGTAATAACTGAAGGAAACTTGAAGGAACCAGTAAGTGATAGAGTCATGAATTGAGTATTAATAGTGTCAACCCAAAATGTTGGAATATCTAGTACTACTTCTAGTTTTATCATCAAAGAGAAAGATCCCAACACTACTTTATCAACCTGTATGAAGTCTTCCTTCCCCAAAATCTTAGAAATCACCTGTAAGATTAGTCTTATATCTACTGCAAAGATGTCTAAAGAAAACACATTTCCATCTGGAGAGAATTGTCTAGATTTACGAGCTAAGAATGAGGTAGAGTAATAAAACTCCTAGGATGACAGGCTATCATAATATGAGACCAAGGACTCTTCAGTAAAGGTGGTATAATTTCCAGATACAGGGTAATTCAAAGCTTGGTGAATTAACTCAAAATTTACTTGGAAAACATTATCCTCCGACTGATTCATTACAAAATACTTCTTAGGGTACATTTATCAGGCTAAACACTGAATGAATCTAGGGAAAAAGTGTTTTTTTGGGACAAATGCTGCTAAACCACCTGACCTAACCATTGCCATGAATACAGGGGAATCTTTATGGTCCAAAGTAATTTCTTGATACAGGGAAAGGTGCTTAATTGTGCAAAAGGTGTTAGAAATATCATGTTCAACATTCTTTAACAGGGTCTGGATGATAGAGGAGGAAAATACTTGTTTGGCCATGGCATCTGTGAATGACAGTTGCTGACTCGGAATGTTGAACTGGAGCTGAAGTCACTCAATACTGAGAGCAAATGACTACTGGAATGGGGTTTTCACTTTCCCTTTATATATGGTAAGCAAAATGGAGGAAAACCTGCAATTAATATAATGAGTTAATGGAGTGGCAGATGAGGTGACGGGGTACGATGGGTGAGCTGGACAGAAATGAATGAGAGTGGCAGATGGCGTCGTGGAGGTGATATGGAGCAAACAATGCTGGGTGGCACGCTGTAGGGGTAGGGAGTGTATAGGAGTTTGATCAAGGTTGAAACCATGCAGCAATCATGGGCTGTTGATTTTAGTCAACCATGTTGATGTCAGGGTCAACTGGGGGGGTTTGGCTATGAATTATAACCCGTGCTCCATGTTCCCCTGCAGAACACTTTACCTGTCTCCCTTCCTCATCTTTGATCGCACTTCGCAGACCTGTTCGGGATTTAACAAATGGATTGGGCCCACTTTCATAACATCTTTAATGCCACTATTAGTGTAGCTAATACTCCAAAATTTCTAATTCTATTTTGATTTTCAGAACTTAATATTCCATTTTGCTGAATTTTGAGTAATATTAAAAATGAAAATTTAAATGACAAAGTAGGCTACAACACCTAGCTCCACCTAGGGATAGTTCTTTTTTCATAGAAGCACTAAGAACCATATATCAGTGCCTTCACTTCGGTCATGGAGTCATGTATTGCTTTTCCAGATTCAGCTTTATGAAAAATGTATAATGGATTCACCTCGGTATTTACAATGACTAGGTGTACGTGACTTAGAACTGGAAATAATGCTTGAGGTACTACCCATTGAGAGGCAGTTGTAAAGTATCACCATCAAGGTTCTCCAAGAAAAATGTATTATTTACCATTGCCTCTGTAATCCTAAATGGGCCATACGAGCGGGTCAAATTTCCCATGTTTCCCCTTGTTTTCTCTCCTGGTATCCCATCTTAACACCAAGTCTTTATCTTTAAAATCATTTTCTTTAGCTTTTCTGTCAAAAATACGCTTTATTGACCAGTAAAAAGGGTCTTTTTAACCTCTATTTACCCTACATTAATTATCAATCCAAGTATCATTTTTTATCTCAAGAGTGTACTCAGTCTTAGGGGGTCACTTGCTCCAGAGTAATGCTAGTAGTATAGTGTTTTACAAAATTAAACAAATGTTGGAAACAAACTCTAAATGTAATGGCAAGAAACTTAAATTCTTTGCAACTAAATTAAGAAAGTACAGAAATCATCAATCAAGGATGCAGTAATGATAACTCTTTCCTCTGTAAATTGAAGTAAATGAAAACCAATCAAAGGAAAGATCTCTAATCTAGGAACTAGACAACAATAGTCAATGTTCGCTACAGTTGTGGATCTTTCCATTCACACCAAAGCAAATACTTGAATGGCAATTCAATAAAAAGAAAAGGAACAGTAACTAATCCATTGAAAATATCAGACAACAAAGCTTAATCTATAGGAATGAATTAAGCAGCAATCTTAACCAAAAGGATTTGAACAACAATCTTTAACTAATAAATGAATTGAACAGCAACTAAGAAAGGAACGACAAACCTAAGTAAGTCCACAAAATATTGAACAACAAACTTAATCAAATGTAAACACACAACGAATCTAGAACAATTGAATCAGTAATCTTGTTGTAGCATAATAAGCATTAACGAGAATTATAAGGGAACAACAATTGTAGTTGTAATGGAAGAATAATTGAATGAATAGAAATCACAATTATAGTTAAACTGTAGCTAAATGAACAACAATATCAATCTATAAATGAACATCAATGTCACTCTGTAAATGAACAACAATGTCAATCTGTAAATGAATATCAATATCTGAATTAGATAATGCAATATTATTTCAGAATGAACAACATAACATTTTCAATTGCAAATAATAATCTTACTATTCAATTATGAATTCAATATAACAGAGCAAGGAATGTTCAAGAACATAAGATTACTAGATAAAACAAGTAAAGGAAATCAAACCACACATGACTTGTAATCAGAAAATAATGATACAGAAAGCAAGTGATCCACTAGGTCTGGGCCCTTAGCCATCAAGGATGCACTGCTGTGGTTACTCCAGAATCAAATAACGAAATAGAAACGAAGTTTATGTATTAATCATAAAAACACAGTTACAGTGATCACTCTTTAAAGAGAGTCGATGATCAAAGTTCAGATTGCAACAACAAATTCTATAAATCAACAATAATCCACCCATTGGGCCAGCAACATTGTCCCTTTTTATAATGGCCAAGCATAAATACCAAAAATACAGATAACCTTGAGGTAGCAATCCCTCAGGATCAAAGGATCCTGAGGGATCCGCCATATCTTTAATCTTTAGTTACCTTTTTGTCCTCTTGCGCTGATATTGCATTTCTTCTTCCTTTTCCTGGCCCATGTGCTCCGATCTCGATTTCCTTGTCTAGATGCGGTTTCCTATCAAAGGGACAGCAGTTGCTTTTTCCCTGTCTTTTCCTTTGGAATGGCGATTTTCCATTTTCTTCACTTTCTGCATAGAAAAAGACAATAATTAGTCATTTTACATCAATGACAAATCCACTTAACTCTATCAGAATCCTTTATCATATGCCCATCTTAGAATGTAAAGAAGTTATGAATTAAAGGAAAAGATAGAGAAATAAGTGGCAATTACATAACTTTTCTAATGCTCAACACACCCCCCTGCTTACCCTTTTTCATTCCCTCATGAAAACATTGTAATTGACATGCAAGGCGGTTAGGGAATAGGCTAGAGAAGGATTTTTAGTCAATGGTCTAAAACCTTGATTTCCAGCTAAGACTTCCAAAATATGCCCTATCTGACCTTCAGGAAATTCATATAAGGCTCTATATCCTGGTGCAGGATACCAGATGATTCGACTTCGAAACCTACAGCCTAACCAAGACGGGCTTTCTCTCAAGATGAGGTCACCATAGGTAACCAAGCAATCAATGGCTAGCTTAAAATTTTCATAATTGAATGGCTCTATGTTTTGGATATTCTGATTGGAAGTCTGGTATTGGAATTTAGCTACTACTATGGCAAGGTCTTTGATGGTTAGGAAGTATTCTACCCCTTGTCGGATGACTGCTGTGTGAATAGGTCCCAATGTCTAGATCACACCCTTCATTCTCAATAAGCTCGTATGTTTATTCTATAGTTGCAATGGGTTTCTAGGTTCACCAGTTACCCACAGATCTAACCCATTCTCCTGTCTCTGGAAGGTATTGTAGGCTTTAAGCCACTTTATCTGGTTAACAGCAAAAGAGATAAATGCCTGAAGCTGGATATCACCCACAAAAGGGCTAGGGTTCTTTTCTGTTTCTCCATCCAATATAAGATTATGTAAATAAAACTCACATAACAATCGTTGGACTTTCACCCTGTAATGCTTACAAAAGTTTATGAAATCATCAATGGTTTTTATCTTTATAGGCACCCCTACCTTGACAGCCTTAATTTTCAATTATAAATATCTTTCCATAAAAAACAAACATAGTTTTTAGCAGGTGCCTTACATGCTAGAACATTAAGGTATCCATTTGATTCATAACTGTGTCTAGTCTATAGGTTACGTTTTTAACTTTTCCCTCTGCCCTTCGCCATCCATCGAAGGCCTCACTCTCCAATGCATTGATGTTCTTTACTTGTTGTTGTAACTTTTGATATTTCTCTTGAGGAATAGTTTTCTCTATGAGATTTCCTATCATTCGTTGGGCCTGTGCTAGATCTTTCTGAAATTTCACTATCCTCGGGTCATTATCCATCATGAAATTTTTGGGTTGGAGATCTACTTGGATCTCCTTATTGCAATATCTAATTTTTATAGTTTGTGTTTCCTTCTCACGAACTGTCTGGTTGGTCGTAATACTAGAGGACAATGCCTCTGTCTGGACTTCCTTATCATAGACTAGTGCGTTTTCTGTTTCTGCTTCTTCATTTGTAATAGCCACATGTTGTTCCTTTCTGATTCGAACTTAAACAGGAACGCAAAAAAATACATAGATAACCATATACACAAATATGTAGCAGAAATAATACTTCATTTCATTAATGGAAAATATTGAAATATGCTTACAACTAGAATTGGAAATAAACTAGCTAGGGCAATGGTAGCTTATCTCTGAGAAGAGCAGGGAAAATTTTAAGAACCCCCCCCTAAATTTATAAGTATAATAAATGGGCGAATCTCCATGGTATATGAGAAAAATGGAAGGCGATTTTATCAATAATATAAT
>APFE030010218.1:135700-150756 GCA_000404065.3 Pinus taeda
TTGTGGGCCCCGTTTTGGGTAAATTGGTACATCAATTTCCCGGGGTTGTAACTTTGGCATACGATCTTCGTTTGACATGTATGATAGCTCATTAGAAAGATCTATCCGAGAACTACCACTTTGGGAAGGGCAACATTAGTCTGTGGACCCATGTTGCCCCCAGATTTCCAAAAAAATGTCGTTTAAGGCCTTAAAATGACTCCGGATGTTCAGGACCCAAAAAAACTGCTAAAAATAGTAAATTGTGCTACAATTACGGAAACTAAAAAACTGAAAGAGACAGTTGCGAGGGTCCAAATGGGATAGGTGGGTGGCCACCAAAATCCACCTGGATCACTTGCGGTCCTAAATAACAGGTTTGAATTGGGTCCTTTTAATTTTATTTTTATGGGGTTTTTCCTGGATGGCTGCATGCTATTCTTTATGGGTTCTTTTCGAGTTCTTCCCCATTTTTAGGACCCTTATTTGTTGTCCAAGTTTTTTAATTACATTAAGCAGTCTCTGTTGTTCCTTTCGCAAATTTTTAATTTCATTTGTTTTCTTAGAAGGAACAGTTGTTTCTTTTGTTGGGGCTAAGCTTTGTGCTTCAGGGATTGTACCCTCACCTTGGCCAATTTCCATGTTTCCTATTTGGAACACTTCTTCATTGTTCTTATCCTACTGATTAGGTTTTTCAGGGGAAGAAACCCTGGTTGGTTCTGTTGTTTCCCGAGTAGCTTATTCTTCTACTTCTTCTTCATTATGCATTTCTTCAAGTGTACTCTGACAGGGATCAGAGTGTTCCTGAGATTTTTCTTCTTCCTCCTCCTCATCACCCATCTCCCCAGATACACTCTTATCATAAGCAAAGTGTTCCTGGGATTGTTCTTCTTCTTCCTCCCCATCACACATCTCCTGAGATGCACTCTTATCATGAGTAGAGTGTTCCTGCGGCCCTTCTTCGGTATTGGGGTTGAGTGGGCTATGGGGTTGGACATACTCACCCATATTTGCCAAAATTTAGGCCAATTCATCTTCTTGCATAGGGTTTTGCAGTGGGCTTCTACTGGGTTTCTTTATTTCCTCCCCTTCTTCCTGACCGGATTTCTCAGTTTCCTCTTCCAGTTCCTCTTCTTCATTTTCTTCTAATTCTTATTCATTTTCCCCTCCTTCAAGTTGTGGGGGTTGCTCGTCCTCTAAGTCGTGTATTTCTACAGGCTGACTATTGTTTCCTGGGGTATTTCCCAACATTCCTCTGCTTCTTCCCAATCTGATAGATTGTCTTCATTTCGGTGGTCTAATTGATGTGCTAGCAATGTTTTTTCATTTTGGGGCTAGCAAGGCCAGTCCCCCATCTATCGATAAAATCAATTCTTCCCAGCTACTCTTCTATTTGGCAAGATTATAACTTACTATCAACTGTATTAAACCGTGATGGCTTACTACTGATTCTATGTGGCGAGATTTCCTTATACTTTGGTCAACATCATGCAATAAAAAATTTAAGTATGCAAGAAAATTCACAACACATTTTTGTTTTAATACAACTAACAGTTTGAGATGGCGTGGTCTTACCACATCTTTTCTGCCATTGCAAGTGATGTGGCTCTGGGAAATTCTGGTCAATTCTACCCAAGGCTCTCCCAGGGATGCCTGCAGGACTCTTTTTCCTTTGACAGTAGGGTTCTGTCCTTCATCCTTGTTATCAGGAAATCTAGTGTCCACTTAGAGCTGATAGTCCCACTAAGACTGGTAGCTATCTTAGAAACAAACGAACTAAAACTACTTTTGCTTTCCTTTATGAGAAGTAGATAAGAGGGGAACAAAGGACACCAACCTCAGTCTTGCACTTGGTTCCTTGCTTGGTTCCTCTCCTTTCTGATAGATCTTTGCTGCTTCTTCTTCGTTTATCTAGCTTCGAAGAGCACCTATGGAATCAAAGCAGCATAATACTATCAAAGAAATAAGATCTACAATCATAAGCAATACAGGACCAGATATGTATTGACCACCCAAATGCATATATCATCAAACATACAAGAATGTGGAGGAAAACTTGAATAAATTTATTAATATCGAGAATAGAAAAGAGGATTACAACCAATTATTCTAACCTAGCATCATCCTCCAGCATGAAAGCCCTTCTTCACCTCATGTAAATCTTAGATCACCCAACACTATCATGTTGCACCAGGAAACCAATAGCACTTCCTTACAAGATACAAGATTCCAGCGTCTAGATCTCTGTGATGAGGGATCCATATATAGATGATTATAGGAGGGTGAGTCAGATTTTGGGATTTTGATTAGTGTCTTATCTCTGATAGTTCTTGATTCCACTTGGAGATTTATGATCTCTTACTCATCCCTATGCAAATTCAAGAGGCAAGTGTCAGAGGAGAAGCTTTTGGAAGATTCCATGATCCTCCACCTTGCAAACTGTCTCTGCCATTTGTCCATTCTCGCCCATCGTACCCTACAGAAGGGCTTTCTAGCATGCATCACACCCTTTACACTGAGCAGGTGAGATGCATCACACCCTCTGCATTGGGCATTCTGTATGGTCTAGTTTTGACCAGTTCTGAGCAGTTTTCTATGGAGAAATTCTGGGAGATGATGTAATTAGCTGACCTTGTTCTTTTAGGGTGTGAAGCAACACTTTTAGGGACTTGGGAGTCCTTGACTTTTGGACATGTATGATTGGGGTTGCAATGCCCAAAAATGTCTATAACAGTTGCCCCCTAAAGCATGAGGTCGTTAATATTTTACTGTCGGGTGAAATGCTTTATCATGAGGATCCAAAGCTTTTTAGAGCTAGAAGGTGACCTATAATAAGATACAATACAATACATTATCTTCATAATATTTTTCATGATCTAGCTGAGGCGGGCATTCCCATGCTCAGCTTTATAAATTCATTTTCATGTACATAGGACAGACAACCGTCTGTGTAGTAGACTGATGATTCAGATGGAGTCATCATCGTTTGATTTGGATGATCATCTATTCCGCAATGATGTACATTTGATGTCTTTATATTCCTGAATATATCACAGCTCAGATGGATGAAACTATATCCGAGGTTTTCAAAACTCATTCAATCTTCACTCAGAGTACAAGTCGATCCATTTGAAAGATGTTCTAGAGTCAAACATGGAAAGACATCGCCTGATTACCAGCCAATGCTGTAAATTGTTAACAGGTGCGAGAGGAATCACCAATAGTGACAATGACCCTCAAGGTACTAAAATACAATTCATGTGGTGTGAAAAAGGGACTTGGCATCGAACACCATGCAAAATCTCTCGGTCGAAGGCCTTGATGTAAACCTGTCGCCGAAAGTGAGAAACTTGCTATTGAGGCATGCAAGCTTCAAAGTACTAAAAGGGGTTGTTCCTAGGTCAACTTCTCAGATAATGAGCTGATGTCGACAAGAAGTGACCCATTGTAGGGGGGCCTTAATGAATCCCACATCTACAACACGGAATGGAGCAAATTATTTTGGAGATGAAAACAATTTGATGATACAGGGTTCAGGGTGGCGGTCATAAAATAATGGGGCGTGAATGTATTGCAGTGGATGAGACAAAGGTGAATTCTCTGAGCGACTTCTCTTGAACATATCGGCGACACTGAAAATGGATTGGTAGCATTAAACCCAAATATGGATGGTGTGATGGACCAATGGTGATATGATCGGTGAATGGAATAACCCAACCCGACTCGGACGTGGAGTGAAAGTGTCATGTTCAAGAGCGACTTGCTACCAATAAAGTTTCTTCAAGTTTTCTTCCCAATTTTCCCCAGTCATTGCTGACCAGTACCTCTTTATTTTATCAAGCTTGAGGAGGATAACATATTCTTGTTTTATAATTTTCCCTTCGGGTGAACCCGTCGCTATGTTTTAACGAGCCTAGTGACAGTGAAACTCGTTCTCATCCATTTGGACAAGTTTGTTGATATTTATTTAACGAGTTTAATGACAATGATAACTCGATCCTTTTTCAATTTTAGAGAGTCTGAAAAGGGACGAAAAGGAAACTCCAATAATCCTTTTTCGTCATATAATCCCTTAAGTATGAAAAAGTGTAAAATAATATGAAAAGGATGAATTCTCGGTAGTTTTAACGAGCTGAACAAGACAAGCACTCAATATTTTTGTGCAATAATCCCTCAAGTCCACAAAGATTAAAGTCTAGAGGAGGCATAACACTTCTGATGATTTTAACGAGCCGGAGAGGCCAATAGCTTGGCAATATTTTCATATTTTGCAAGTCAGGTGAAAATAAGTTAAAGGAGACTCGTTTTTTGAGGAACGAGAGATAATTTCGGGTAGCAGCTGATTCTAGGTAAGGTTTGGAATTTTCCAATCACGGCAGTGTCACAAGGATGGCTAGCAAGATCACTTGTCGCAGCGATTCCTCAAAAGGGTAAATAATCAAATGGAGGCGTATGTTTGACTAAAACAGAGTGGAGGTGATGACGAGAACATGACCAAGGCTTAAAAGTTGATGATAATGCATTCACAATGGTTATTTACTAGAAATTGGTTCATTTTTTAATGAGCTTAAACTCTGGGGGAAACATTTGCTCATTGCTTAGGTTTAATTTTTAACGAGCTTGAACTTCACATAAAAACTACTCATGTCAGTCATATAATAAGGATATCTCATTGATAGGTTCAATTTTTATGGAGTTTGCACCATTCGCAACTTTGCTTCACATCCTTTTGTTATGCAAGTTAGGAGTGACCAATCCTATGAGTTTAAAGGGTTTGAGAATCTACAAACTAAGAAAATAAATGGTCCCTTCTCACTTGCATGCAAAAAGGTTTGCATGCCCCAAGGTATAGTGAAAAATTTCCAGGCTACCATATAGAAGTTCTTGCATCTGCAAGATAGTTCCATCCACATAGCAGATAGAAACACTTCCTGGCTTAGTCCATCTGGACAAAGGTGATTCTCACTCCAACCACCTAACCTTGACGAGGGAATCTTATTCCAGTCTAACCCCCTTTCCCTATATGCATGGGTTTCGGACCAATCATTCTCCTTCGCGGAAACCTACTCTATACCTAGAGTTTCCCTACTGAAGCAAGCCAGGATGCATGCCCCTTGGGTTTCATTCATGTCCTCTTGAATCACTCGCACTCTTTAGGTGGACGGACTGGAGATTGATGAGACATTCCTTGCGTGAAAAGACCATTTAGGGATGGCATTTGACAATTAGCTATGTGTGAGCCAGTGAACGAAAGCTAGTCTACGAGCTGGACCACTCAGCCTTCATGCGGAAAACACATTACTCTAAAGAGTGAGGAGACAATGGCTCCCATGCTATAAATATAGTCACGCCCAAGGAGTAGATTATAATCTACGGGTCCTTAGACTACCATTACATCCATATAAATGATTTTCCTTCTCACTGTTATGGGCACATTGGGAAGGAACCCTAAGAGTCCACTGGTTCCTTTGTCGAAGCCTGTCAGATTTCTCATCTTAGGTAGAAGCAATGGGGAACCAAGCACTGTCCAAGAAGTCGAGGAAAGGATACTCATAGAATCCCCTTCATCTATGATGGTAGCGTCCATGACCATTCTATATGCTTGTACAATGATTTGGAATGGTACACTAGTTGGTAAACGGGGTCTGCCTAGTAGATTCCAATTGAAGGAAACTACCAGGTTGCTTGGAGGTGGGGCCAAATAGATGGCTGGATATGACTCTGACGAACTTCTTTCCTGTAGTAAAGGAATGGGTAAATTGCCTACATGTTCATCAGAGTCTGTGTTTATGAAAAGAATTCGAACGGTGTCGTTCTCATTCTCTTCAGTGACTGTATCATCTGAAGACGAACCTTCTAAAGGCAAAACCAAGTCAACTGCATCTTCAACCTTTTGACTTTCATCTGGTGTGGATTCAGAGGGTCTATATTTAATGATAGACGCTTCAACCGAAGAGTGTTAGTCGGATTTTCAACCAGTGACGGACTCGGCAAGAGTTTCTTATATCCAGGAGGAAGCCGTAGCGATGAAGTTGGACGGTTATCCAAAACTCTTTTAGCTTCATCTAGGAAGGGACAACAGTGGACGGCGTGATCGCTTTCACACAATTTACAAGGAAATTTACATTTCCTTTTCTATCCAAATACTTCACTTTCTCTAGTTGACGGTGTACTTTCAACATGATCAGAGGTTGATGACATCGGATTGTGCAAACAAGGAGACCAGTCCCTTAAGATCCGAGGGATGCAAGGACAATCTCGATGATAATGGTCTCCTTTGCAAATGACACATGGAGATTTAGGCTTGGACAGTGCAGTATGTGGATTTTCGCTAGATGACGCATGGTTGCCCCCTTTTTTGCTTTTGGCTCCTTCTTCTTCTTTTCCTTTTTCTCCTTCTGCTTCTTCTTCTTCTCAGTTACTTGATATTTAGCTTTACCAGCTTCATCAAGTGAAGAGGAAGGAGGAGACGGAGAAACAGATGAAGAAGAAGGTTGGGGGGTAACTCTAGCATCATCTAGTTACTGATTTGATTGTTTAGGAATCATGGTGGTTTTAACGACAGAGGTCGATAAGAGCCATATTGGCAAGCCAATTGTCAATCCTGGAAGTGACAATGTAACCATATGAGGTGCACCAACATCTCTCCAAGAGGAGAAGGGACTAGGATTTCCTCCAAAGGGAAACCCTTGGTTGGTGGAATCCATTTTCTCAACCTAAGATCAACAAGGGAACAGTGACATTATTCTAATTAAAATAAATTTTAGACACTTTGACACAACTTGTTTTTCCAATTTTTAAGATTCGAGAAAAAAAAAAAGATGACTCTAGTCGCCTTCGATTTTTAATGAGCCCGAAGTGACAAGTGCTCAGACAGAACTTTTCCTTTAAGGAGTCTGAAAAGGAACGAAAGAGACTACTCTAGAAATCTAGATAGAGGGATTACCAAACCAATCACAAAACTACATAATACTTTTTACGGTACGGTAGTCAATCTTCCCGAATGATGTGTTCAGTGCATTGCAATCGATAGGGCGGTAGACGCGGCTTCCTAAGGATAAAGGATATAGCCTATTGTGGTCTCCCAATATATACTCGACGGTACGTGGGAGCACAAGTCTGTACTAGCACTTGTCATCTCAAAGAGGAGGAATCACCCAACCAACACTTAAAGCGACAATTACCAGGTTTTAAGACGCCAAAATATGTCTCTAGCCTAGACTGCTAAATGTTGTGTGTTAGGTTCCAAAGTGTTTTTATGATCATTGAATTTATTTTACATTTGATCTTGCTTAAGATATTTTCCTTTCAGGTTCACCGCATGATATAGATATACAATTCCTAAAATGCAATCTAAGATGATAAACAATTGTTTAATCTTCTTTTTGCAATGAAAATCCTAGCTACTAAGGAAAGAGAACTGAGGTTCTTTCAACACAGAGCACAGAGCACAAACTAGATGCACTGTCCTAAATCAAACCAACAAGAAGTCTAAATGCAAATGCACATGCATGTATTTTTTTTCAGCCTTCTTAATGTGTGAATGACAAGAAGAATGCTAACTACAAATCTAAATTATCTTTTCAAAGTGATAATACTAACAATTTTTCTTCAAAATACCAAAGGAAGATAATGACGACACTTTGCGATTTTGAATTTAAAACTACTTTCGACACTTGTGTTAGTGTCAGTCTTTGCAGCCTTCCTCCAGTGATCAAACATGCTCTTACACAAGTGATTTTAAGGTGTCAAGGTCAAATTTTGTCATTTCAGTGAGTCTTCAAGCAAAATTTGGTCACTAGGCATTAGGTCTAGGGTTTGATTTTACCCTTTTCAAAGTTGTCCAAATGATGTTCCATGTCACCATTCAACTGAGTGTACCATCATTCAAAGGTCTATCATCATCATGTCAATTTCCACTGGGTCATTTTCCACCTTGTTCATGCTTCAGTTGTGCCTAGGTAAGGTCATTTCCCTCTCCTAGGGTTTTGAAGGCAATTTCTCTTGGACGGTCAAATCAACCGAAAAAATTGTATCCTAATGTTCATACACCTTCCCATATCCTTAAAGTACCTTATCAAACACTTCCCATCACTGAGATCCCCCAAATTCCTCATTTTCGCACAAACCCTAGTTTATTGATACAACCTGGCAATTTTCTAGGTTGGGCCTATGTTTTTCATTTTTGGACCCCTTACCCTCACTCAATTTCTAAGGTTCCACTTTCCCCTACTTCCTAACATCCCTCCATACTTCTCAAAATTTCCTCAAGAATTCAGAAGCTCCCTATCCCCTTCATTTCTCTTCATTTCGACAAATCTCTTGTTCCCCGCATCGGGGTATGTTTCACTCAAATGATATTTCTAAGCAAGAAAATATGAATTTGGAAAAACAGAGAGAGGTTTTTATCCATAATAGACAAAGGAAGACAAACCTCCTTCACTTTTTACACAGGTGTCATGGTTTTGAAGAAATGTTAAAAATACAATTGCCTCGGGAGAATTGATGCACCTCTGGAGTGACCTTGGGAAAATCAATTTTTCTCCTAGCTTGGTTGGTAAAATGACTTTCTTGATGATCCAAATGATAAATACAGACAAATATATTTCCAATGAGCTATCATGAGCTCACTTTGGGGTTGAGGAAGACATTCACAATTTGACCGCAACAGCACTCTGCCTTGAAGCAGCCTCACTTGGCACATTTTGACTAGTATTGAGAGATTTGATTTTTGACATGGAAAATGAACTCCAAATTGCCAAATTCTAGTTGGGTTGGAAATTAGACTCAAATACCTTTCCAACGAGCTATCCTACACCAAATTTGGACACCAGGAAGGCCTCCAAAAGTCTTCCAGAAAAAGCACGATGCACAGGAGGAGGAGCGCGGCGCATATAACCAAGGCGCGGCGCACACAGACAGGGGCGCGACCCACAGAGAAAAAACGCCCAGAACGTGCCAAAACCCCCTCAAATCTTTTGTGAAGCCCCTATAATTGCAAGGTAGACTCTCAAACTCACTTGTGCATCAAATTTGATAAAGATATGGTGGGTTATTGCCGGTGATGGAATGAAAAAAACATTTCATAAGCAAACAAAAGAAGACACCAAAGAAAATACCATTTTCTAGGGTTGTGTAACAGTGTCATTGTTGCCAAGGTTTGATTTTTCCTACCCTACCCCTATCCCTTATTCCCCTAGGTAATTTTTTCCCTATTATCACTACCCTAACGATACCAAAATTATATTCCCTTTCCCCTCCTATTTCTCAAATATAACCCCAAAACCCTACCCCATCAAAGTACCCCAAACGGCTCCCATATCCCTAACAAATTTCCACTATAAACCCTATCCCCATTTCATCACTCCCTTCCTAACAATCCTTGTTTCATTTGTTCCCCTTGGTAACATATATTTCGAAGGCACCCAACCTCCCATCATCATCACAGGGGAAGCCTAATCACAGACCACATTACAGTCATGTCATCACAGCATTCGTCCGAGTATGAGAGGGAGACACAAAGTGACTCATCCTCAGAAGAGCAGGCTCCCAAGAGACACCACAAGAGTGGCAAGCATGTCAGGGATGAACCCACTACCCTCACCGAGTTACAAGCATGCCCTCTTGCCATGTCATGCTTCCAGCACCTATCATGTTTCGAATTTTGTCAAAGGGTGACAAATGTCAGAGTTCATCATGAGTTGGCCCATTTATTTGTGATTCATCTACATGGAGGTCAGACTACCTTGGCCAGGGTCACTTTCACATTGACACCTGAAGCTATATCAGTGGCAACAGGTATACCAAATGTTGGGGGGCAGTGGCATAAGAAGAAAAAGGTGGATAGGCAACACTATGAGCCTTACATCAACCAAATTCTTGAATGAGTTCACAATAGTATTTCCCTTCAGATACTTGAAAAATGAATATGCTCCGCAAGTGAGATTGATCATGAAATACTTCAGCTGTGAGGGGAGGTTCTCTCGACTGTATGCCTATCACATCCGCTTGCTCATGCACTTTACCGGGGTGAGGATGATGAACCTCCCATTTTTCATATGCAAGAATATAGAGAGGATGAACACCTTCATGCTGCATAAGACCCCTCAGCAACAGCTTAACAGTGTGTATCACTTCGCTCTTATCCGGATTTTGGTAGATCATCAGTTGGGTTTGTAGAGCATTGCTTAGGAGGACTTCATCTCCTGTGACTTCTTCAGCACACCACATGTACTATTAGAGCCCGAGCAGGAGTTGGGTGGTCCTTCTTATTAGCATGAGCATCATGAGAGCACTACCATGTCAGTTTTCATTACATATCAGAAAGGCAATAGGAACTTGTTTGCAGCAACAAAGCGAGTGTTAACTCCACCCAGGGTATAAGGGGCCTCACTTTCGGAATCAACTATACAGGTATTGGACAAGGGAAAGGAGCCCGTGCATGATGAGGGACCATCAGGGGTATAGGAGACCGATGTCATCCTCATTCAGGATGAAGAGACAGAGGCAGAAAATGCCAAACTTAGGATGACCATTCAGGAGTAGGACACAGAGATCAAAGACTTGATACTCAATTTTGAGAGGGCTATATGGGTCATCAAGTATCTGGAACAGAGAAAAAAATAGCTTTAGGACCAGCAGATGATCATGGAGCTGCAAAGCATCCGTGAAAAT
The DNA here is from genome assembly GCA_000404065.3 of Pinus taeda. NCBI lineage: Eukaryota > Viridiplantae > Streptophyta > Pinopsida > Pinales > Pinaceae > Pinus > Pinus taeda. Next base: position 146,354 of record APFE030010218.1, read on the forward strand.
CGACAAGTTGTCCAACAGAGGGGGATCGAGCTCACTACCTTGGAGCAAGAGATCAACAATGACCATGAGTCTTGGTTGGATCGGGTCAATATACACTTGGAGAAAATGTTGGAGAAGGAAAACAGGGACAAAACCATACTGAGGAGGATGGCTTGTCATTACAGGGAACAGAACATGAGCGCAAAGGGCTGAATAAGGAGCTTGAAGACTAAATTTAGCAAAGCAACAAAGGAAGCAAAAGAGGCAAAAGAGCAAGATGGGCTTCGAATATTGGCTGAAGATTCCTTGGCACAACATGGTACTTCATAGAGGACTTCTAGCCCAAATTTCAAGGAATTTGGGGAAATGTTGGTCATATGACAAATTTTTGGCACAAACACAGTATTTTTCTCTATACTTGTCGCGCCACTGGCGCGAAGCGTAAGATTGGGAGCTCCAAATGAGAAATGGTTAGCATTTTTGGTTTCAGCATGCAAAATCACGACTACTGGAACATGGAGCAAGAAATTTGGAGAAGATCTTGGCCACCAAAGGGGAAAAAAACACTCAAAAATGGCCTCACTGCCCCTATTTTGACACACAGGAAGCAGAATTGGGAGAATGCAGATTTGGAGGGGAAAATGAGCTCCAAATTAAAAAATTCTACTTGGCTTGGAAATTAGACAGGACACGCTTTCCAACGCGCACACTTGGGCACATTTTGGACACTGGTAGGTGCCTCAAAACTGGCCTCAAAATGGCGTGACGCATACAGGAAAAGGACGTGACACATATAGGAAAAAGGGCCAGAATGCCTCTATTTCGCAAAATTTCGCTTCCCGATTTTTTGTAACTGGGCCCACTCATATGCACTTTAGTTTTTCGGCACCTAGGGTGGTTTTATAAGTATTTTCACTCCATATGGTCAGTTATCCAAGTGGCAAAGGAAGGCAAAGGGCCACCCAAGCCATTTGTCGTGTTTGTGGCACTGCACCTGTAGCTGTTGTTTGGCTCCCCACCTTCATTTTGTAATGATTCAAGTAACTCCCCAACCCTTGGGCGTTCTATCTCTTCATGGCACATTCTATATATTGTATGCAAACCATTTGCAAAGGGTTGGTTGGCTTGTAACTTCTGGGAGACTGTGGGAAAGAAACTCTGTTTCTTCATTGTATATTTTTTATAGAGGATTAATGAAAGGCAGCAGCTCTGTTTCATGAGATTCATGTGGTTGTGAGTGTAGCAAATGTGTCTCTCATGTTTCATATGTATGTCGTTATGTTTCATAGTTCATTTCATATTCATTTCCAGTGAAATTTTCTAAGTTAGATAAGGTAGAATTCAATTTCATTCCTCTGCCTGTGGGAAAATTTCATGTTCAGTGTTCTCCTTCTGTTGAAAAGGATTCATGTTTCCCATGCCCTTTTCACCCTCCTAAGCAATCTCTCCATTCTGTGCTGTTTCAAACTAAATTGCTGGACTCTCCGCATATCTTGCCTCACGAAGTAATCTGTGCCTTTGTATTAACTTCTCTGTTCATTGCAGTCCATTGGTCCCATACCATCCTAGAAACACAGTCATTCATAAAAAGCACTTCTTGTACCCATATTCACTTACTAGCCTAAGATCAATATTGCACTGTAAGTCATCTCAGACCATTTCATTTATCTATTCACTGAGCGTGACTCGGAGAGAGCCCTCTCCTATTCTGGTAGGGCTAGCTACCAGACTGAGCGTGGTTTGTGGTTACCTTGAATTTTTCCTTCTTTCAGCCTAAGGCAGATTTAGGTGCTAACATAGTGGCGAATCCGCTGGGGAACAAATCACATCCCCTTGCTTCTTAATAATTCTAAGCTTCTGGATGATGAGTTTAGGATTTGATAGGCTGAGTAAAGTAAGTTGTGTACGTTGATTTTTCTCAATAGAACGCTGGCTTCTCGAAGATACACCAGAGCCAATCCAGATCCCGACCCTCCACTCATCTACGAAAATCCCAATTTGATCTCAAGAAATCGTCATCAAGAAAGCTATATATCGCCCGTGCTCAAATCTCATTCATGCCCAGACATTTTTGAGTATATTGAAGAGCTAGAGTTTGACGAGCAGTTTGAATTATCGTTATTGAAACCAAGTCCGAAAGAGCAGTTGACTCTACTTTCCACAATCCACAGTTTCTTGTAGACTTGGAGACGAAAAGGGCTAACCAGTCTATTGATAACTACATAATATCTTAGCTTCAAACTCCCATCGCTAGCCCCTTAAAAAATGTGCACACTCCTCCAACACCTCTGAGGACAAATCCACCGAGAGTGGTGGCTACCCGTTTCGCACCGCTTGTTTTGCCTCAAATTTTAGATGATATTCCCATTGATTACCAAAGCAAAATCCCATTCTTTGATGGCCCTCCTAATGGCATTACTGCGCAGCAACATGTGGACAGAATGGTAGACTTCTATGAACTTCATGAGATAGATGCGGAGAACATGGCGATGAGACTTTTTGTACAAACATTTGCAAGTGAAACTTCTTCCTCTTTTGAAAAGGATGACAATCCGGTGAATAGCTTTATAGATTAGTAGGTTGAAGATGTCCATATGACTAAAAGTGATGAAAGAAAAAGGGTCTGTTCAGATCTATCCATAGAAGAAGACAACATGCAAGGAAGTCCAGTTCTAATTCTAGAATGTGATAATGTCAAGACAACCATTTCAGATGTAGATTTAGATTGTGATGACCAAGAAAACCTTGTACTAAGTCCCATGAAAGAGAATTATGTTGTTAAAATCACATGGAATGAAGAAAACAAAGTTTTGAATCCAAATGTTCTCATGTCATCAGAACAAAGCCTTCATAAAGAGGTAGTCCAGTCAACTCATGAACAACAAGATGAGAATTTTGTTCAAGTAAGTGAAAAAGATCTGGGTGAATTTATGGTAGATGATATAAATGATTGTGTTGGGTTTCAAGAATCATTCGAAGTTTCTTTTCTCATGATTGATGGATGCAAAGACAATCTGCCTGTCATATCATATGAATATGATCTACAATGTATTCAGACTTTAGCAGAACAGACCATTCAGGACTCCATTTCAGATTCTTCCTCCTATGTTTCATGTTCTGAAATGTTCTTTGAAGAGGATGTCTGCTCATCTACTTGTTCATAATTGTTTGAAGGCTAGGAACCTACTCTAATTTATGAAAGGAGGTCAACATCACAAGAAAATGACACCTTGTTTCTTCAGCAAGAGGAAATACCTTATGTTCTTCATGATCCAATGGCAGATTTGTTGCAGACAACAGTAAAGGTCATTATTGTAGTATTCAGTGATGAAGGAGATCATGGTCAATTATATTTTTGGAGGCCCAGATACCAGTATCTGTTGTTGACCAGAAGATCTGATCAGGAGAACCAATCAAGGAGGCATCTACTTGATTGGTTGCATTGGAAGACACATTACACATAATTGTAAATATTGCATTAGTATGCGGGTGGCTGCCATCACGATTTGAAACCATTGAAATCTTGATGGACTGCTACCATTGAATAAGTTTTGTCAGTTCTTTGTTTCAGTTAAGTCAGTCATGAGTCATTTCCTTTTGCATTGAGTTAGTTTTTTCAGTCATGTCGGTTCCATAAGTAAGTCGGTATGAGTCAGGTTTCAGTCAATAATGAGTCAGAGTCTTGTGTGGTTTGTCGAAATAATGACTCCATAGCCCAATGGACAAAAGGCACTGTCTAGAATTTCCATAGATCTGTTGTTCTTGGCACCTCCAAGGAGCTACCATCCCCCATTGGAGCCAATGTTAGTGTCATTCTTTGCAGTCTTCCTTCGGTGATCAAACATGCTCTTACACAAGTGATTTTAAGGTGTCAAGGTCAAATTTTGTCATTTCAGTGAGTCTTCAAGCAAAATTTGGTCACTAGGCATTAGGTCTAGGGTTTGATTTTACCCTTGTCAAATTTGTCCAAATGACATTCCATGTCACCATTCAACTGAGTTTACCATCATTCAAAGGGCTATCATCATCATGTCAAGTTCCACTGGGTCATTTCACACCTTGTTCATGCTTCAGTTTCGCCTATGTAAGGTCATTTCCCTCTCCTACTGTTATTCGGGAATAATGTCCACTTGGATGCTACTATTCCCACTAAGATGGGTGGCTATCTTAGAAACAAACAATCAAAGTATATTGTTGTTTCCTTTTATGAAAATAGACGAGAGGAGGAACAAGAAGACCAACTTGAGTCTTGCGTTTGATTTCCTCTCCTTCTTGATAGAGTTTCGCCACTTCTTCTTTGTCTTTCCAGCTTCACAAGGATCCGTGGAATCACAACAACATACTACTATGCAAGAAACAAGGATCTAAATTCATAAATAATACAGGATCAGATGTGTATTAACCATATACATGCATATATAAAC